>JAFIRS010007573.1:0-23864 GCA_018342105.1 Gonioctena quinquepunctata | reverse complement strand
CCTTTTGTCCCTTTTGCTTTTGTCCTTTTGTCCCTTTTTGTCCCTTTTGCCCTTTTGTCCTTTTTGTCCCTTTTGTCCCTTTTGTCCCTTTTTGTTCCTTTTGTCCCTTTTGTCCCTTTTGTCCCTTTTGTCCCTTTTGTCCCTTTTGTCCCTTTTGTCCCTTTTGTCCCTTTTGTCTCTTTTGTCCCTTTTGTCCCTTTTGTCCCTTTTGTCCCTTTTGTCCCTTTTGTCCCTTTTGTCCCTTTTGTCCCTTTTGTCCCTTTTGTCCCTTTTGTCCCTTCTGTCCCTTTTGTCCCTTTTGTCCCTTTTGTCCTCGTAACTTTTGTCGTCGTAACTTTTGTCCTTGTTACTTTTGTCCTTGTAACTTGTGTCCTTGTAACTTTTGTCCTCGTAACTTTCGGAAATACACCTACTGACTTGATGGTGTTAGTAAGTATAGACACTACCCATTTTTACGGTTAATAATATTAAGGGGCAAAATAGGCTCAAAATTCCTTCAGATTCATGATCTCCCACAGTCTACTATCAAAACGGTATCATTCCTGAATATGGGATTTATACCTTCATTACCATAGACCTTATGAATAGAAGTTTAAATAATAATTCTTACAACAAGAATCATGCATAATCGATCGTGAGTAAATTCTCGTGATTTCCATGACTCCACGCCCTATCGAAAATATTTACTCACGAAGAAGCCACATCGTTCCAATTTCAGTAAAAGCAGAATAGAATAACAAAAACACAATTCCTTCCAATAATGAAGTTTTCATAAAAACAATATTTGCTCTCTTAACGCCTTCATGACTGTTTAGATGAATTACAATTGCTGAAGAATAACATTTTCCTGCAGCGTAAATTGAAACGCGGAATTTCTCTCCATTTAATGCGGTTTCGCTGGAATCGGGAATCTTTTATGGCGGAACTGAAAGACTACTGGAAAAATACATTTTCTGCAAAATATTTATCCTGTACCGAATATAAATACACTCATTTCTTGAAAGGATAATATTGAATCAGTATAAATGAAACGTTTGTGAGAAGCCAACAAAAACAACGAAAGAAAGATAGCATCTTATCAAATGATGTCAGGGAGGTTCATCGAACCACTTATAGTAATACTAGCTGTTACCCGCGACTTCGTCCGCGTAGAATTTGTGTTTTTTCCTGTTTTTTTTTGTGTTGTTCCATCTAGCTTATGCCTGTGGCTTCCCTTTTCCAATTTGGGTGCCATAATTGATTTAACGAAAGTAACGTTCTGTGACGACTATTACAAATTCACTAACCCTTTTTCAACCCTTCAGGGGTGGAATTGTCAAGTTAGGTTGAACACGAATGTTCATGACTGTAACTCAAAAACTAACCGAAACCCCATACAAATTTTTACCCCCTATTTCACCCCTTTAGGGGATGAATTTCCAAATTCACTGGAACAGGTATTCCTTTATTCGTTTCAATGACCTCAAATACAATTTTTTATGACCCTAACTTAAAAACATATAACCCCCATTTCACACCGTCAGGGATTTAATTTTCAAAAACAGAGAAACACATATTTTTTCATTTGTAACAAAGACTTCAAATACCATTTTTCATGAGCCTAACCTAAAACTAACGGAACCCTCATACTTACTGCCAATATAATACATACATCTTTATTTGAAATAGGAAACCTAATATACATAACTATGAGCGAAAGAATATTTCTAAAAAAATAGCAGTCATACATTCAAAAATTTAAGGTAACATGTCGATAGATAAATTATAAAATTATTACAATACAAATATTTGGTTCGGTTATAGATTGCTTATATCGACCAATAAAATAGTGAAATCGTTTGATTGAAAAATAATTCCTCAACACATCCTCGATTGTTTCCCTAATGGCCATATCAAGCTATTAACGAATTTTTTCCCACCTTTACGTGCTCACTGTATGATGTACATTGTAATAGGTTAAAATACATCAGTAATTTACATTATTCATTTTATTCTTCTTATTGTTGATGGGCCTGCTTCTAATATTCCATCTAATACCTGTACACAAACAATCCAGTGTTTCGCTCTCACATTGAGTTTATTTTCTTTCATTTCTAAAAAGATGTCGTCACTGATATCATCATCATCAATATTGTCTTTTTATCGTGGCACATTTTCTCACGTTTGGTCACTGCAAATACTACATATAATGGAACATTTGAGTCCAGCTTTTCGACAACCACATGAAGCCCCGCATTTTCCATTGCATTTACATTCAATGAAACTTATTGCAGTTTCATCAAATCAGGTGCTGCGGGTGGCATCCCAGACAGCACGAAAAATTTCTAGAATGTTCTCTAAATATCCGAAAAGAGAAGAGTATATTCCGAATATACATGGAATATTCCTAGAATATTCATATGCCTCTAGCATATTCCAGGAATATTCCAATATGCATATTCCTGGAATGTACCACGAATATTCTCGTGATAATATTCCTGTATGAATATTCATACAGAGTGGTCCAACGAAAAGTATGCACCTAGCTTTTCTCCTTTGTTTAGAATTGAAAGCAAAAATGCTCGGACACGTGGAGTTTGCTTTTGAGGGGGACACATTTTAGACATATTTTTCAACCTGTGCCTCTAACGCCCTAGCGAGGGGGTGTCACAACCCTACAATTTTAAATGGAAAGTGGGGTCGAGTGATATATCATTTGAACGGGCACAAAATTATCTTTCTAATGATACCCTATTTATTGAAATTTATTCGAACAGTTGATGCGAAAACGGCTTTAAGAACAGTTACCCGATAATTTTGGTATTAATGAAAAATACAAATAAGTTTTGGTCATTAAGAATCAAAACATTTACAATTAGTAGTACTTACGTTTCAATGTTTGTTACTTGTAACAGTGCTTTGTAAAAAAAGTAAACAAGCTGTTAAATTGATTTATTAAAACGTTACTTCAACAAGTGTTGAAAATGTGACCCACTTGCTTCCATAAAATAATACAGATTTTGTTCAAATTTATTTCTAACATTTTGTAGCATATCAGGTGTTATGCTTCTGCATTGTGCTGTAATCCGTTGGCGAAGATCTTCTATGGACTCGGGCTTCGTAGCAAAACATTTATTTTTCAAGTGTCCCCATAGAAAAAAGTCTAAAGGCGATAAATCTGGTGACCTGGCAGGCCATTCAATTGGGCCTCTCCTTCCAATCCACTGTCCGGGGAACCGGTTATCTAAAAATTCTCTTACAGGAGCAGCATAGTGCGGAGGTGCTCCATCTTGCTGGAAATGAAGCCGATCGGCATCATGATTTTGGTCGTCTTCTATTATCAGTGTTATGAAAGGATCAATTGCATCGTCAAGCATGTTTAGGTAGACTTCGCCAGTTAAATTTCCAGGAATGAAAAGTGGTCCTATGATATGACTTCCTAATATGCCACACCAGACGTTTATTTTTTGAGGGTATTGGGTATGAACCTCACGGAATAAATGTGGGTTACTGTCATCCCAGTAACGGCAATTATGCCTATTCACAGCTCCATTCAAATTAAATGTACACTCATCGGTAAAACAAATGTTAAACAAAAGTGCGGATCTTCAATTAAACGCTGGCTCATTTTGTTCACAAAATTGCAGCCTTCGATCAGGATCATCCTCATTTAGTTCCTGTACTAATTTAATTTTGTACGGATGAAATTTGTACGCTTTTAAAATCCGTATTATGGATGAACGGGAGACTCCTGAGGCTTCAGCTAGTTGACGGGTACTTTGAGTATGATCCAATTGAACATGCCCCAAAACAGCGACTTCCACAGCTTCATTTCTGATGGGGTTCTGCCGCTGGTGTTTCACATTACAAACAGATCCGGTATCGATAAACTTTCTAACTAACTTGGCAACACACGAATCATTAACATTTTTATCGGGATGACTGTCCTTAAACAAGCGAGCAGTTAGTCTAGCACAACTATTATTTTGAAGATAAAGTTTAACAATTTCAACTCGTTCTGGAATGGAATAAACCATTTTGTACAGTGAAATTAAAATAACTTCAAAAGCGACCAGACTGAATCAATGAAGGGACTAAAATAAAAGTTTGCCTAAATTCTTTTCCTACACTTATTTGCAGTTTTTTTCGACAAAAAAACGCAAACGATAAATGGGGATTTTTTGTGATGAACAAAAATTACATTGAAATGTTGCTTTCGGTAAAATGAAGTAATTCAGAAATGATTGTAGTTATTCTGATTCCTAATAACCAAAACTTATATTTGTATGTTTCATTAATATCTAAATTATCGGTTAAATGTTCTTAAAGCCGTTTTCGCATTAACTGTTCGAATAAATTTCAATAAATAGGGTATCATTAGAAAGATAATTATGTGCCCGTTCAAATGATATACCACTCGACCCCACTTTCCATTTACAATTTTAGGGTTGTGACGCCCCCTCGCTAGGGCGTTAAAGGCACAGGTTGAAAAATATGTCTGAAATGTGTCCCCCTCAAAGGCAAACTCCACGTGTCCGAGCATTTTTGCTTTCAATTCTAAACAAAGGAGGAAAGCTAGGTGCATACTTTTCGTTGGACCACTCTGTAGATTATCCCTGTGTAAATATTCATGGAATAATCATGTATGAATATTTATAGAATAATTAAAATTGAATATTCTGTATTGTATATTTATGGACTATTCTCCCTTATTTCTATGGAATGATCACCAATAATATGGGAAAAGTAAGAGAAAAAGTGCGAATAGATGTATTTGATTTGCAAACAGAGTTTTTGTTCAGACAAGCTGACAAAAATACACTACTGTACTGACCAAATTATAATTGGTCGGAAAATATCGAGGTGCACTTTCACGACCAATCAAAACCATTCCGCGCGCGTCAGCGACTGTCGTTCATCCGGTAGTCGTAGCTTAACCCGATGGCAGAACTGTAAAGTTGAATGAATTTTAAATTGACATTTGACATATTTTTTTTTACTGGTTTATGGTTTACTTTTGCTTCTTGTATGTGAAACTACTGTATCTGGAATTGTTCAACAAATATTCTTAATAATCACCACAGTGTTATTACTTTGTGCCTTTTCATACGTAAAAGTAAGTACACTTTTATGCTACCATTCGTTTCATTCCATAATAATTTCATTTGTATACCACTGATCATTTCATTTTCAAGGCGTTTTCTACAAAATGCCTGAAAGAAAAAGAAGCAGTGCTTGGTATAGGGAAGTACACCAGGAAACTGAAAATATTCTCAATACAATGTTTACACAAACTCCGTCACAGCATGCAAAAGGACAGTTGCGTAATCAAGTTGAAACTATTAGTGATAGAATGGATTTGAGTTTTTCTGATTCAGATAGCAGTAGTTCGAATTGTGGTACCACTAACCCAGAAATTTTGGATGAAAATTCATCAGATCAGTTCTTGATTTGTCAGTCTTTAATACCCAATGATTCACTTAAAGAAGTTCCTACTCCTAATAGTAATAATTCGTTAAATATTGTGGAAAAGCTTGAGAAGTGGGCTGTTGAAAATAAAATGGCATTGAGTGCCATGAATCAACGTTTGGCAATTTTAGTACAAGCTAAATCTGAGGATTTTCATGGATTACCTAAAGATGCCAGAACTTTTCTAGCTACTCCAAAATTAACAATTACCAAAAAGTAGATCCGGGGGAATATTATCACTTTGGAAAACAGAAATCACTCGAGGACCTTTTCAAAAAAAATTGTAGAAAACCAACAGATCCAATTCAAATTGGCATACACAGAGATGGATTGCCCATAGCGAAAAGTTTTATCCCACACTTGATTTGGAATCTAAGAATGTGCTTTTATTTGAATTGTATCACGGCTACGAAAAACCCAACAATTTCAATCAATTTCTCTCATACTTCGTTGAAGAAGCCATTCAGCTAAATAACAATGGTCTTGAATTATTCGCTCAGGTTTACAATTTCAAATTTTCATTTGGTGCAGTGGCAAAAGCATCCATATTAGCAATTAAGGGTCATGTAAGTTACAATTCTTGCACAAAATATTCTCAGCATGGGGAAAGCATTCAAGACCGTGTGTGTTTCCCAGCTAGATGCAAAGTTCTGGTCTTAAACTTAATCCTATGTCTTATACTGTTAGAAGTCAGTTCTAGTCATTTCAATAGATATTTAGCAATATACTCTTTGACATATTTTGTGGTTAGCATGATTCATTTTGAAAGTAGTTTCAGAGACATATATCTAATCTTGCAATTCTTGTTTTTCAAGATATCCCTGTAGTGACAGAAGAAACGGGTTAATGAAATATGTGTTATTATTATAACTATATAGAAATAGACCTGTTCATATTGATGTTGTTTTATTTCATTGTAGGGAAGGCGTGCGCAGTCTGCTGAATTCAGATGTTTTTTTTCTGAACCTGCAATTGCAATCCAGAAATACTCTGAGGAAAACAATCACGTATTGCACTACTATATAATTTTTGAAATGAAGTTTTGTTTCTTGGCGAATGTAAGCGAAAACATTGTTTGAATTGTCAGGCATATTAACTCAATTGTAGAAGTTCATATTATAGATGTAAAAGTGCCTTTCAAGATTTCATATTTGAGGATACTCATGTGGGGAAACATCTGTATTTTCCTTTATTTTCTTAATTTCTGAAATTTCAGGGAATGGTTATTTTGTTATGAAAATCCTTCAGGATATTCAGGGAATATAACTATCATATTCCTGAATTACTTAAAATATTCTCGGAATATTCATAGAATGTGTTCATGGAATATTCTAGGAATATATTTTCAGGAATATTCAGGGAATATTGTAGGTATATTCTGGATATTCGAGGAATGTTCCCAGAGAATATTCCAGGAGTATTATTTCTGGAATTTTCATGGAATATTCTGGATATTCCAGGAAATTCCTCATGGAATATTCAAGGAATATCTTAAAAAAATTCCCACCAGCACATTCTAGGTATATTCCAAAAGGGATGTGTATATTCTTGGCACATTTAAGAATATTCCAGTATCCCAAAATCACTATCCCATGAATGATCATGGAATATTCAGTGCTGTCTGGGATGGTGTTGGAGATTGGTTCTAGACCCTGTGTTGTTTCCAACCCTATTCTTCAGGGTCTAGGCTCATTCCAAGCCATGTTTGAGCTTGATGATAAGTTCGGAGAGTGTGTAGTCTGGCTACGGCGTACGTTGGTGGTAGAGATTATAAATTCACTGTAGTCTTCGTTGCTGATTTTGAACGGAAGGAAATGACTTGTTTACACCAAGCCAATAAATAGCGGCCCAAGCGCTTCCGTAAGGCCCTTTACACTGCTACAATATGGCAATTACTACCCCCCACAACGTCAATTTACCTGTTACGTGCATATGTCTCATTATATGTAAAGAATCTTCGTTTGAATATCTACTGGGCGAAAACTATTATAGATCGGAAAAAGGTTCGGAACAAAATTCATCTACAACTTTCAAAATAACTATTTTTCACGTAGGATCAATTGTTTTTGAGTTATTTGCAGAAAAAGCATGCGTTCCAACTTAGACTCGAAAACTTGCATAAATCGATTTTACAGAAACAATTATCGAAAAATACCACATTTCCCTGTGCCGCGTCAACTCAGAGCTATACTCAGCATTTTTGGAATTTTATTCTTTATCACTGGAGATTTCAATATCAGATATACAGTGCTCGTCTAAAGTCCGTTCCCCTCCTTCTAATTTTTGAACCACCTGGTGTATCGCAACGAAATTTGGAGGGCTCAAATAGGAGATAAAAACCTACTTCTCCATGAAAAAAGTCACAGCTAACAGATTTAAAATGGCGTCTGAGCGCCATCTTCAATAATTTTTTTAAATAGAACACCCCATATATTATCCCATTTTCGAAATCTGCTCATAATTCTCAACAGTTTTCTCCAATACACTTTACTCCTTAATTCAATTGTTTTCGAAATATTAACGTTTGAAAGGTGACATTCCGGTTTAAAATGAAGTATAGATTTTGGTCACTTCCGGTAAAACATTTTGCTAACTAAACGTTGTTATTAATTTGTAGTTAAATCTCTTAATGAATTCGCCTGATTAGAGTCGTAAAGAGAGTTTATTAAGGATAAACTGTACCGCTTACTGGAAAATCTCGAAGCCTACGAATGTGTTCTGTAAATTCACAATCAAAACAAATTAGTAAGCTAAAAAATTCTAATTTATTTTTGAATAACACTTTTATTCAACCCCAACAATTATTTCATCAAGTGTTCAATGTGGCCCCCTCCTAAATCTTGACAATGAAGTGCCCTATTATGAATAGCTTCTCTCACGTTGATGAAAGTCTGTTCATCTATTTCTTCACATGTATCTATTATTCTGCGTTCCAACTCTTCTATTGTTTGGCATTCAGTGGCGTAGATCATTGACTTCAGATACCCCCAAAGGAAAAACTCTAGAGGTGTAAGATCCGGTGATCTTGGTGGCCATTCTGTACTTTCCCTGCGACCTATCCATCGCCCAGGAAAGTTTGTATCGAGGAACTCTCTAGCCATGCGATCGAAATGGGGAGGTTCCCCATCCTGCTGAAATATGATTCACGATTTTCAATCTCTTTCTGATTGTTTAATACAATTTGTCTTATTCGAGGTCCAATTTCAGTTTCTGAAAGTCCAACAACGCGATTGCCCCAAATCCCCGCCCAACATGAACTTTTTTAGGAAACTGGGTATGTCCCTCTCTAAAAATATGCGGATTAGTATCGCTCCAGTATCGTACATTCTGTTTGTTGATTTTGTCATTGAGAAAAAACGTGCATTCGTCTGCGAAACATACACGTTTTAGAAAGCCTCGTTCTTCTTCAATTGTTCTTGTTAACCACTCACAAAATGCAACCCTCCGGTCTGGATCATCCTCCGTGAGAGCATGAAGGATTTTCATTTCATAGGGATGAAACTTTTCTTTTTTTGGGACTCTTTGGATACTTTTCGAACTACCTCCACAGGATTCAGCAACTGCAGACGTCGACTGATAGATAGATATAATTTATTGTCCAAGAATTTCTCATTGACAAAGTAAGATAAAAAATAAAGTTATTAATAAAGGGATTGGTAGAACATATAAGTATTGAAATCGATTGAATATAAAACAGATAGATATGAAAATATAGACAAAACAAAAATAATAAATGATACTATAAAAGCAATTGCATCACAATATATACAAAATTTCGTCAAGCAAATAACATATGTATTCACATATACATATATATGCACCGTCGTACATGTTAAAAATAGTATTAAAGCAGAAAAAGCACAAAAAAAAGAGAGAGAAAAAAAAACAAAACAAAAGTGTTTACATAATAATTATTTTAGCATCACTTTACGGTATTTGAGACATGTTCACGTGATGTTCCTGCAGGCTATGAAAAGCCTTTTCAAGAAGCATATTTTTAACTGATCTTCTGAAGAGTTTATGATCTGAAATGTTTTTGATTAACTGTGGCAAGTGATTGAATATTCTTTTTCCTTCATACATATCAGAGTGTTTTGTTAAATTCAGTTTAGGTATTGGCAGGTGAATATTGCAGCTCTGTCTGGTATTGTAAGGTCTATTTTCAGAAGAATCAGTAACATATTTTTTGTGAATCAGGCATACCACTTCCAGATTAAAGATGCTTATTACTGTTAGAATTCTTTGTTGAACAAAAAGTTGTCTACAACTATCCCTGTAGTTAGCCCTACACAAGTACCTTAAAGATCTCTTAGAGTCGGATGGATTACCATTTCAGCAACAATTTCTACCTTTTTTCTTCTGAAAGAGGCGGTCGTCCTGATCTTGGAGTATCTTTCAGTGTACCAGTGGATTGAAGCTTATTTAAAAGTTTGCACAAATATGACCCCGAAATAGGATTCTCGGGAAATCTATCATTAAACATACGGACTGCTAGATGATAATACCTTCCAGCTTCTCCGAATATCAAAACTGCTTCAAATTTATCGTCTAAACTATGAGCCATGATCACACTTTTCATAAAAAGATTTAGGCGCTCAACGGACTATTTGACAGTTAGCAGTTCAGTTTGACAGTAAACAAGATGTTACCGCGACAACGATTTTTTTCAATGCAAACATTATTGAAAGCAACATTAGTGTTTTGGGATGGGTTTGAAATGACCAAAATGTCACTTTTCAAACGTTATTATTTCGAAAACAATTGAATTTAGGAGTAAAGTGTATTAGAGAGGAGGTGTCCTATTTAAAAAAATATTGAAGATGGCGCTCTGCCGCCGTTTTAGAACTATCAGCTGTAATTTTTCCATGGAAGAGTAGGTTTTCATCTCCCATTCAAGCCCTCCAAATTTCGTTGCGATATACCAGCTGGTTCAAAAATTACTAGGGGGGGAACGGACTTTAGATGAGTGTAGAAAGTTGGCGGAGCAGTTTCTGTGTTCTGATTATTATTATAACATTTCATTAAAATTTTCCATTGAACAGATTTATATTAATGAGTATCTACCATCATTTTATTTCTAACACAAGGTCGAAAGTGATTTTGACACATCATGTGGAAACGTCAGTTTTTAATTCACATAGCTATGAAATAAAAACGTCATTTTAAATGGCAGTGGTACAAAAAAAGTTGCAAATTCCATTAACTCCTCTTAATATCAATAATCAAAGGATTTCAGAGAAATATGTATATACCATAATTTGGGACACAGGTTGTACTATTCTCAACTATGTTTTCCGAATAAAGCTTTTGAATGAACTATTTTCTAGTACAATTATTTTATTTCTCTTGGCAACAGACCACGAAATATAATGAAGAACCTAAGTTATATAAATACTTCGATTTGTAATGTCCCAATGGTTTGTCCTGATTCGATTCATCGCAACATATTTAACGCCCAGTAATAAATATTGCTATCAGCCAATAAATTCTCAATTTTCCCAAATAAACACGGCCAATTAGCCTAATGCCCTTGTTTTATCTATTGCGAGATCACAACAATGCGACATTTTAGAAAAGTAATGACGCAGAAAAAAGAGCCTTTCTCACTGAGTTATAGCGACATGTAGAAATTAAAGTCGCTTGCCTGACATCACTAATGGACATTGGCGACCTGATGCGACAGGACATGGCCTGCTACTTGTTTCTGAGAGAATAATATCCTTCACTTTGAAAAATGCAGGTTATCCAGTTCATAGTCCTGAAGCAATAGTCGATTCTCGATCATTTCCTGGAAAAGGTTGGATAACAGGGGGGAAAACTGTTTTTCGACCACTACATAGAAATATGCTCCCCAACTAACATTATAGGAAAATTATACCAAGCAGTGGCTTCAAGAAGTCCGAATTTACCCATTTCTGACCAGATATTTTACCTTCAACTACTAACTAACACCAAAGTTATAATTGGAGTTATAAAAACCATAATTGAGACCACCAAACCAAAAACCAAACTAAAGGCGTAGTGCGTAGTATGAAATTACTTGTTATGGACTTCAAATAAACCTTCACAGCCTCATGGGTTAATAGAGTTATTTACTAGGTTAAATTTCACCTAAAGGTAACCAGCAAAATGTGTTCAAAATACTTGGAACTCTCAGGAAAAACCTTCTGGTGAATATTCACCTAATTATTACCTCATGTGTGTTCATATAGTCAGGGAATTTACAAGTCAGTAAATAGGTCTACTATATACTCTTCATCACCTATTTTGGCACCGATTAAGTTAAAGGAGTTGCCTGGACATTTCTTGACCTAGTTTATACCTACTGCTCTACAATGAGGGCGAGATTACCACAATATTTGTCTAATCAGACTAAATGTCTACAACGAAGTCAAAGTTACCTAAAATAAAATCCTCAAAGTAACTTAGTCTATCATCAGATATTAAAGACCAAGTCGATTCAGATGAGGATGACATGATACAATTTACTTCCTTCAATTTTTTTATTGTGACGTAAATTTTAGAAATCTATAAAATGCCGAGCAAAAATTCGAATAGAGTTAGTAAACCATACAGGTATCCCACCAACTATTATCGATTAGCTGCCAGAATGAAATAAAAACATGAAAGCGTTAACCTTAAACTTTGGTTAGGTCTCAGGTCATGTCGGTAAGAGTGTAAGAGATGGATGGGAATGACAGAATGCACTGAACAATGAATGGGCTGCGTTCAGAAAGCTTCGTCTGTCGCCAGCGGTAAACTACAGCCGCGACGTTTTCAATGATGCAGCGACAAAATGGAATTCAATGAAGTTCATCCTTTTGAAGTAAATGGATGAAAAAATGGTATTGAATACGCAAAAAAATCAAATCAAATAGAAAATTTATTTTAACAAAAATAAGAGATTAATGTGTTGTAATGATGAGTTTTCATGGCTTCGAAAATTTTAAAACCAATCATTGTGGCTTCCGGAAAAGTCAAAATCAAGCAAATCATAATTGGTCGATTTTTTAATGGTATTTACAGTTGACTGATAAATTGTATATTTCCGGGCACCGCATGAGGAACGCAAAAATGTCAAATCAAAATTATTCAGCCAATCACAACACACCATTTTATATTTAAAATGTTATGATTGGCTATTTCTCTTCGGAAAGAGATTCCCTCATTAGACCATAACATTAATCATGGTTTCTATTCTGGAAAGATGTGCACTGAAATATAAATATCGCGTACTATTATCAACATTACTGATGGATTTGATATTTAATTTAAGAATAAACACTTATTACAGGGTTTTGTAGTCTATAGCCTTTCCTCTGAGTAACTATAGGTTACTTGGCTTTACCATTAACATTAGCAAAAAATATTGATTTTTTCACCCCGTATTGACATTTGAGTTTTTCTGCACAGAACATAGAATAAGTACAATATAAATTTATTATCCTCGATTCGCAATCCATCCAGAGAACGAAACGTATAGACATGCATGAAAAAACATCCAATAACATATATTGTATTTCATCACGTGACCACAATGTGAAAGGGTCTGAAATCCCAGGATAAGGAAAATGGACTCCAAGTCAGGAATAAAGGTTACTTTCGACTTTGAACAAAGTCTATGTGTTCTCATAGTAAAAATTTTGAGGAATTTCGATATATAGGTCCCATTTGGCACCTACGCCATATTTTTCGGTTTGAACCGTTTCCGCCATTGTGAAAATAATACATAATTTTCTCGAATCGACCACATTTTAATGATTGGTAGTCAAAAAATAGGTGGATATGATATGTATACACATACTTCATCTATGAAATCAGTTTTTGAAATATTTGATGGAAAAAGTTGTGAATGTTTTTTTTCATACCTACAAATTTAATAATTTGATGGGCCCACTTGTTTTAGACGAGTAAAAATCAACATTATCACAGAAAAGTTTGTATCGCAAATAAAATCACAATTAGGTGTGACTGCGAATAAACCATCACTTATTGCAGTCTCTGCTATACGTTTATTGACAGTTCTTTCTTCATACGCCATGTTCACGTCCACTTCAACGCTTTCACGAATAAGCATGTAGGTTAAGATACACAATATACAGTAAACTTTTATCATCTTCTTCTAACCTGCCATGATTTGTTGTTTGTTTCATTACAGTGTTTATAACCTGAAATAGGTTAAAATGACTACATTTTTACCATCAGTCGACTAGTCTGGAGGCAATTTTACCTATTTATGCCTTCAACTTATATGGAAAAATGTCTCAATTTCCCAAATTTCGACTTCTGAATTACTTTAATTTTTTTCCCCATAATGGTAAAATTAAGGTAATTATAACGTTATAATTACCTTCGCCAATTAGGGCGCTGACCTATTCGAAGGTCTAAATGACGTAAATTTTACCTATAATGTTTGTTGGGTCATTTTATGCGCTTTATCGATCAAGGAAGTAGACACTTTTTCATGTCTACATCGAAGGCTGTACTGTAATTATCATTTCAGTAGAGATCTTACTGAAATATAAAGCCAAAATAGACCCGTCTGGTAAAGCTTCGCAGAAGGTAATTTTTGAAAATGTGTTCTGCACTTATATCTTGAATAAAATATGCTCTTCTGAAATATCAACAATCGTTCCTCCTTTGGCAGTCTCTTCGAGATTAACCCGTCAAGTTCAGTCTTCACACCCCTTCGTGGTCACTTTGGAGACCTGCAGAACATCACTTTCCAAAGACTCATTCATCCAACGAACTGCGAGGCTTTGGAACTCATTGCCTAGGGAGGTGTTCCCCGAGGCATACAATCTCCAGAAATTTAAGAAGAACACCAACTCCTACCTTCTTTCCCTTGGTTCCCACGATGTTCTCTGAACATAACAGGATATCCCTTTTCGTGGGAACCGGAACATATAAAAAAAAAAAAAAAAAAAAATATGATCCATGAAACAAGAATATTAATTTTGAGCTTTCGACTTGTCTAATCAATTTCAAATATGAAAGAAAAAGCCATATGAAGGGAGAGAAAATAAGAAACGAAATACATCCGTCTTCACAAAAGGTTCAATATAAATTGAAACACAATTGGTAGACCGACAGGCGAAAAACAAACACTTTCCTAGCAAATACCACGCAGAACGTTGGATGATATTCACCTGACAATCCATGCAAACTTCCATATAAATGGATATTGTTCGCAAATGTTTCTTTCTGATGAGCTCGATTATGTTTAAATTCATGTCGTGTCCGCCTAACAATCCGCATACCGGTTTCAGGCTTCTGGCCCCCATCAGTACGGAGTAGTCACCAGCCAGAGATCAGGAGAGCTCTGGCCGAAGCGAGACACAACATAAATAAAATCATCATCGAGCTTACAACATCATTAGGTGCGTCGGAAAATATAACTTTTAACCGGCGGCACCTAGTGACAGAAAGAAACACTCCATACATTTCTCCCACCTCGATAGGATTCTAAATAAAAGATTCCTTCTCAGTAGGAGTGGCTCAATTGCCCGACTGATATATTTAATGAATGAAAAAGTCATATGAAGGGAAAGAAAATAAGAAACGAAATGCATAAAGCACACAAAGTCGTCTTCACAAAATGTTCAATCTTTTTCACCCATTAATTCATTTTTGTTTTGTATTGTTATTATCTTTAATTGGGGAGAAACGTATTTCATTTTTATAGTATTAGTAGCATTGTATTTCATTATTGCCTTTCAAATCTACCGCGTATATCATGTTGAAAATCGCACAAATCCAATCGCTTCCTCTGGTGAGAGACCGAAGGAAAACCAGTTGAACGAAAGACTCCGCACGAATAGTGAGTGATTTGAAATTCGCTGTTTTAACGCTTTCGCTATTTTCAATGCGCAAAGGCAACGCTTGCTGCTAATTCTGCTACACGCTTACGCAACCTATATACAGTCCACATCGAAAAAGAGTTGGAAGTCGCCTAGAAGAGGGATCAAGGTGAGTGCATTTTCAACTGACGATTTTCTTCTCTCAATTGAACCATAACTTACGCGACACAAAAGGTTCAATATAAATTGAAACACAATTGGTAGACCGACAGGCGAAAAACAAACACTTTCCCAGCAAATACCACGCAGAACGTTGAATGATATTCACCTGACAATCCTTGCAAACTTCCATATGAATGGATATTGTTCGCAAATGTTTCTTTCTGATAAGCTCGATTATGTTTAAATTCATGTGGTGTCCGCCTAACAATCCGCATACCAGTTTCAGGCTTTTGGCCCTCATCAGTACGGAGTAGTCACCAGCCAGAGATCAGGAGAGCTCTGGCCGAAGCGAGACACAACATAAATAAAATCATCATCGAGCTTGAAAACATCTTCAGGTGCGTCGGAAAAGATAAGTTTCAACCGGCGGCACCTAGTGACAGAAAGAAACACTCCATACATTTCACCTACCTCGATAGGATTCTAAATAAAAGATTCCTTCTCAGTAGGAGTGGCTCAATTGCCTGACTGGCATATTTAATGAAAGAAAAAGCCATATGAAGGGAGAGAAAATAAAAATGAAATGCATAAATCACAAAAAGTCGTCTTCACAAAAGGTTCAATATAAATTGAAACACAATTGGTAGACTGACAGGCGAAAAACAACTACTTTCCTAGCAAATACCACGCAGAACGTTGAATGATATTCACCTGACAATCCATGCAAACTTCCATATAAATGGATATTGTTCGCAAATGTTTCTTTCTGATAAGCTCGATTATGTTTAAATTCATGTCGTGTCCGCCTAACAATCCGCATACCGATTTCAGGCTTTTGGCCCTCATCAGTACGGAGTAGTCACCAGCCAGAGATCAGAAGAGCTCTGGCCGAAGCGAGACACAACATAAATAAAATCATCATCGAGCTTAAAAACTTTAGGTGCGGCGGAAAAGATAACTTTTAACCGGCGGCACCTAGTGACAGAAAGAAACACTCCATACATTTCTCCTACCTCGATAGGATTTTAAATAAATGATTCCCTCTCAGTAGGAGTGGCTCAATCGCCCGACTGGCATATTTAATGAAAGAAAAAGTCATATGAAGGCGGAGAAAATAAGGAATGAAATGCATAAAGCACACAAAGTCGTATTCACAAAAGGTTCAATATGAATTGAAACACAATTAGTAGACCGACAGGCGAAAAACAACTACTTTCCTAGGAAATACCACGCAGAACGTTGAATGCTATTCTCCTGACAATCCATGCAAACTTCCATATAAATGGATATTGTTCGCAAATGTTTCTTTCTGATAAGCCCTATTATGTTTAAATTCATGTCGTGTCCGCCTTACAATCCGCATACCGGTTTCAGGCTTTTGGCCCTCATCAGTACGGAATAGTCACCAGCCAGAGATCGAGAGAGCTCTGGCCGAAGCGAGGCACAACATACATAAAATCATCATCGAGCTTAAAACATCTTTAGGTGCGTCGGAAAAGATAACTTTTAACATACGGCACCTAGTGACAGAAAGAAACACTCCATACATTTCTCCTACCTCGATAGGATTCTAAATAAGAGATTCCTTCTCAGTAGGAGTGGCTCAATTGCCCTACTGGCATATTTAATGAAAGAAAAAGCCATATGAAGGGAGAGAAAATAAGAAATGAAATGCATAAAGCACACAAAGTCGTCTCCACAAAAGGTTCAATATAAATTGAAACACAATTGGTAGACCGACAGGTGAAAAACAACTACTTTCCTAGCAAATACCACGTAGAACATTGAATGATATTCACCTGACAATCCATGCAAACTTCCATATAAATGGATATTGTTCGCAAATGTTTCTTTCTGTTGCTATTGGATTATCCTCAATATTATTGATGAGATTCATATACCACCTACTACCTGCCTTGATTATTTAACATCTAGATTGTTGAGTTAGTATTATCTGCACCTGAAGGAGCTATTGTATATCGAAACACGGGTCGTGGTATTGTGAACCCAGTTTGGTGAAATTCATTCTGTGAAGTAAGTGTCTTTTGTTTGGTGATCTTTGTGTTATAAACCATGGGTGAATTGAAATTCCCCTCATTCGAGCAACCAGAATATCCCATCTCTCTCGTGGAACAACATTCCTCGATAAAATCCAAAATAAACATTTTCCACACGCCCATTTCATAGATCCACTCCAATACCTTCCCCCGAGCGACACGACATACATCAAGTAGAGAGCAAAGATATGAATCCCAAAGTGCGTGTCATCCTGAATGTGTATCTGACTGTGGCCGGCGATAAGATATCGCAATATCGTCCCCTTTTCCAGATTGGTCAATACTCAAGTTGATGGATGAGCGGAGGGATACCGATATGTGTTGAAGCTGTATGTCAACACTGATTTTCTGGAAGATTCGATTTCTGCCGGTCACGATCTCTCGCCTGTGATTTCAAGAAGGGGTTTTGAACAAACGACAGGTGAAAACAGAGATGACGAAGCTAGCGAACCTGATAGATGATAGATCTTTATTGTTTTTCAAAAACTTTACAGTTTCATAACAAGGATTCAGTATTTTTCACAAATATTATAAGGATGAAAACAGTATTTTTTTTACGGGTAGAGTAGAGTGTGACATAATATTTAACATAGAATTCAGAAATACAATAGACAATAGATAGACAATAGATAATATACACGAAAATATACAAAATACAGGATATACACGAAGGGATATACATTTTTCCAGGTAAATGAAAGTAAAAAAAAAGAAACGGTATCCAATGGATAAATCATGTGAAAAGCCGAGAGATGCATGGAAATATTAACTCACTCAAGTTCAGTGAAAGACTGTGAGTATACCTCCATCTCTCATTTGTTTGTATAGTTTGGATATTTTTCAAAGGATACAGGTATATCATTTAGGTTTTGTTTGAATATGTTTCAAAGGAAACAGCGCTGGTTAAAAATTAAAAACAAGCTGCTTATAAAATTACAGAATGTCGTTCAGTTAAGAACATAATATTTAGATAAAATAACATTTCATAAGCACATGATAATAATAGTAAAAAAGTAGATACAGTAAATGAAGTGGAATGAGGGAGATAGCAAGTATAATGAATCAACAGTTGATAATGCTGTGAATTATTATTTCATCGGTATCCAGGATCCAAAGTTTCAATCTTCTCTTGAGTAATGATTCGGAATTGATTCTTTGATGTTCATCAGGTAATAAACCAAGTAAGCGAGGAGCAAGGTAAGTGAAGCATCTCTGGCCAACTGACTTATTTGCTTTGGGCATGAACACATTGTTGTTGTTTTTGGTGGAATATTTATGGTTTACTAAATGGATGTATGTTTTATTCCCAGAAACGAATTGAATAATCGTTTTACAGAACAATTGTCTCATGTCGAGTAGTCCGGATTCAGTGAACAGTTGTTCAGTTGAGTAAGTTTTCGGTTTTCCCAAAATTATTTTGATGAACCATTTTTGGAGTACCTCTAATGGTTTTAGATGATAGCTTAGAATGCCTCCTCAGCCAATAATACCGTGGTGAATGATGGATTCTACTAAAGCCTGGTACAGGATTTTGAGATGTGTGAACCCTAAACATTTCTTGAACTGCCAGAATCTGTTTATCATTCCACGAGTTTTCTTTACTACATTACCAACAGAAACAAATCAATATGAATTCCTAGATATTCCACCGATCTCTCTAATGGGACATCCACATTGTTCAACGTGAGGGTATCGTAATGGGGTAAATTATTTTCGTATGACGTAAATGGGATAACTTTAGTTTTCTCTACGTTTACTGTTAGAACATTACATCTGAACCATTTGAATATATTTTTTAGATCGTTTTCAGCTGTTTCCCGTACTTGTTGCCATGATTCCCCAGTATATATTAACGCCGTATCGTCAGGGAACGAAATTATAGTCCAGAATTTTCTTTAGTAAGTATTTCGTTTATATAAACTATGAACACAACTGCCTCTTACGGTCCCTTGAGGACGCCATAGTTATATCAATTTCATTCTTACATCGTTTCTATTTGAACACTTTGTTTTTCGGTTAGTTAAAAAGATTTCAGTAAATTATAGGTAGACCCACGAAACCTAAACATTCCAGTTTTTAACAACAATCGTGACAAATCAAATCTATAAAATTCCGAAAATTCTTTTTCTTATCCATTTGCTTCATTAATTTCATAGGTAATCGCAGCAATGGGTCCTATGAAGAGGTTATCTCGGAACCCAAACTGCGTTGGCTCAATCAGTTTGTATTTATCGAGGTAGCTTACCATCCGCAATTTTAGGATTTTCTCAAAGATTTTAGAGATTGTAGAAGTAAGTGATATAGGTCTGTGATTGTTATCTTTTCACTTGTCGCCATTTTCGTAGATTGGGATGATAATCGCGTTTTTAAAGTGGGTAGGGACGTCACCAGTTGAAATACATTTATTAATTATGAAAGAAAGGGGTCGTACTATATGTCCAGCTATGGATGTCAAAATATCGTAAGTGATTTCATCTGGGCCAGGTGCTTTTTCAGATTTTAGTTCTGTGATTATTTTTGTCACTTCAGACGGATTTGTTTCAGTTAGAAACCTTGATTGAGGTTGTCTACGGGTTCGTTTATTCCATAATTCTTCTGTTTAGTTGCTAAGTTCTTGCCTACATTCGTAAAATAGATATTGAAACATTCTGCAATATTTTTCATATCACGGCAAGGTTGCCGTTTTATTGTTCAATACTGTCAATAATCTGCCTTTTTGGGGTTGTTTCCTGTATACTCTTTATTGTTTTCCACATTTCTTTGGAATTTTGAGGTTTGGATTATCTTGTTTTTTATAAAGTTTAATTCAGTTTTTTATAGAGGTTGAGTTTTTGATTGATCTCTTTGTTTAGTATACCGGTGACACAGGATATCGGGCCACCCTGTAACTTCTGCATTTATGAAAACAGATTTTCTGAAATTTTGTACAGTTATATGAGCAACCATTTCAATTTGACCACATTACAATCCAATATGGGACTTCGGTTTTTCTGCAAATGCCAGCAACTTTGTTTTTTTTAAATGGGCACCTGTATATTTTCACTTTTCAAGTTCAACAGGTCAAAACAAGTCCAAACCCTATGTCAAATGTAATATTTTTAAACAATTAAAATTAAAATTGGTTTTTATTTTAACTCGTGGATAAATGTGATTTGGTCAAGGCTATTCACAATCAGTCGCACATAACAGAGGAACCTAATTTTATGTGAAAATTATTTTTGTGTCACTTAGTGACGCATCAATTAAAGTCACATCACATTTCGATGTTTTTTTTTTCAAATGGAATCCTATGGGCCACCTACATGTTTCTCTAGAACATACTTTCAAAAAAATTAAATATAATTTTGTATTTCGTTGCACTAACAAATTGTATACATTAAAAAAATCTACAACTAGTTCATGAGTTTCCTTGCAGTTTCAAGAGTAAGCTGTGGAAAACAATATTTCTGAATCTTGTCAACTAATTGTGTGTCGTGTCATCTCTCCAAATTAGTTGAGTTCGAGAATATTGCGCCACCTGTACTTTATCCTTTTATTAATGTATGCTTGAAGTTTATTATGTTTATGTCACCGGTAGTTCCGTTTACGGATGGAATCAATTTTTTACTTACATTTTTTTCGGATTCCACAGAAATACCATGAACATTTCCAATATTTTCCAGCGTTTGCAACATATCGAATATAATTTTGGAAATTTTCCCCAGTCTGATTCATCGTACAATAATATAATTGGCAAAGATATTTCCAATATCCGTCTCCAAAATGATTGTTTGAAACCAGTTGCAATGTTTTGGAGAAAACAACGTAGTTGCCTCTGGCTGTAAAATAAAAAGCCAAATACCATTGTTCAAGAATATTACCAAGAGACTATAACGTTTATATTTTCCAATAACGGTCGTCTCGGATGAGCATCATGCCTTTATTTTATTTATGGAGATGCGATACGATAGGATATAGACAACACGCTCGAGCTTTTATTGCTTTTTTATCTCCCCAATGTTATCTGGATGTGTATTCGAAATGATAAATATTCGAAAATCAAGAGTCTAGGAATCTGCAATATACCATCAGAATCGACCACAGTAAGATATAACTAACTTTTCGTTGAATTATGAGTCAGCGGTATTATTATACAGGGTGTTTCACAATTTAATACTGATCCTAGAGGCGGATAATCCTTGAATGATTTTGAAAAATTCTCCATATGAACATAGGTCTGCAATCGCTTCATTTCTGAGATACAGGTGACAAAATTTAACAAAACAAAACAGCTCACAATATTGTTGATCAAAATAATAGAACACCACATTTTGCAAGCTTTTAATTAGTTTCACATGTCGGTATCTGTCTGTCTGTAATCAAATATTACATGTTAAATGTGACCTACTTCTAGTTGCTCGATGAACGAGAAATTTGGTAGGTGTTCATAGTTCCCGTGACAATGCGTTATGGAATTTTTGTTAGAGGCAAAAACAAAATGATGTTGGTGTTTATGGTCGGATTCTATTCAAAATTGATGTGTGGGGGTTTTTGGGGTCGAGGATTGGTAACTTTTTTGGTCAAAATTCATAAAATCGAAATGGCGGCTCCAAGATGGAGGACGATCTCTGTGATTATGGTCCGATTCTATTCAAAATTGGTGTGAAGGTTTTCGGGTCGGAGATTATGAATTTATTGTCAAATTACAAATTCAAGATGGCGGCTCCAAGATGGTGGACAAGTTTTGTGATAATAGACCGTTTCTATTCAAAAGTGGCATGTCCGGATTTTTGAAGTCGGAGATCATGAATGTAGTCAAAGATTATTGATTTTTTGTCAGAATTTATGAATTGAAGATGGCAGCTTCAGGATGGCGGACGAGTTGATCTTAAGATGCTCTCCTCCTTGAAGAACTAGATAGCTCATAACTCATAGGAAAAAAATACATAGATCAAGGTGTACCTACTAAAAAGCATAATTTTTTTTCAATTCTTTTTTATTTTTGTATAAAAATGGTCTCTTTACTTTTTTTTCGTCCCCATGCGAATCCAGCCTTTAACACTTTTATAGGGCAGATAACGAGAAAAAATAAACTTTTTCCTAAATTAATTTTTAAACATTAAAAAAATATAAAAAACTTTGCCTCTTGCTTTTTCCTGCATGTCGTTAAATCGACTAGCATCCACATATGCAAAAGTAAATTCGTTTTATATATTTACCAGTTTTTGTAACCAGAAAAAATGAGTCAACTGTTTTTTTAAACAAATATATATATTTTTTATTTAAAATATCCCTAAAATAGCCTTAAAAATATCTTCGACCGGTTTTTGAGTAATAATAAAAGAATCCTTTTCTATTCTGAACATACAGAAATGAAAAACTAGTAATCACTGGAAATAAATAGAACTTGTGGATAACACTAGATCATTGATTATTTATTATGAAATGGTTCGAAACATGGAATCCACAATGCATCTGTTCTCCTTTTGGACAGCACCAAGTGTCTATAGAAAGAATTTTTCAAAAAACGCAATAAAAAGAAGTCATTACTGTCATAATCACCCTTTCCCGCTCCCGACGCAAAAGGGGAACGGGGTTTATCATGTTATTCTTTTTCAATCAATTTTTCTTAAAACTTTGGGTGTCCCTTAAAAACATGACAGTAATCAAAAATTTAATATAAAAACCAGATGCCATATTGTGAATAAAAAAACAGACAAATATTAAAATTCAAAACCAATAACCAGACAAAAATTTGTACAAATTCAATATGGGATAAGGCTATATTGTAAAAATTCAATATGGGACAACCAGATATATTGTGAATAAAACACGAGTTATAATCAAAACAATAGGCGACAACCAGACAAAAAATTAGAATAGATATAGACAATCAATTAACATAATTCCAAAAATGTTCAAACTTCAATGGATGTTGGTGGGAAGTCAACAAACTGAAAAATGTTGAAGAAGTATGCGATGAAGGAACATTGTTTCAATTGCAAAAGCCCTGCTCTATTATTACTAAAAAAAGCAAAAATTCTGCAAACAAATACCTATAGTAATGGTTTTTTTTACAACATGCTTGAGTTTCAACCTTCAAAAGTTACGAAACCTTGTTTTGTCATTTGTTTGAGTTTTCATTTTAATTTAATTAAAAAAATACGAAATCCTGCAAATTGGATAAAGGACGGTAAAAAAGTTTGAAATATTCACGTACATTTCCCATTTCTAAAATATCATTTCTTTATCAAACTTTTTTTTTTTCAACGCCCCATTTTAATACTAATGGGATTGAAATAATTACAAAAGTTTACTATTGTTTTAAAAAGGAGGAAAATGGTCTCATGGATATGTTTTTGCAAGCTCATACGAAAAAGGAACCTATTAATCCAAAATATTTTTCCCATTATTATTA
>JAFIRS010007572.1:0-23867 GCA_018342105.1 Gonioctena quinquepunctata | reverse complement strand
CCCAAATGAAGGGAGGAAAAGAAGAACTTTGACTTATACAGTTATCAACCAAATAATCGCAAAACTTATCCAGTACCTACATGGTGTTTCGATTTAAATACAAAAAAATCAATTGCAAAACAGTCACCGACTCAGTTTTTAAAAACATCGCCATAATTCTGCTGGTACTCACCCGAAAGACGCAACTTCCGGATTTTTCTGTACCAGAACTGTGCTAAGTGAAACCGACATATTATAATATTGGTTTCTTTATGAATAGCAATTTTAAAATCTCCAGTGAATTGTGATGGCTTTAAAGGCACACTGAATAACTCTTTCTTTATATACTCAAAGGTTATAAAGTACCTTTATTGAAGTTATTTGGCAACAAACAAGGGAATATAATGGCCATTTTTGAAACCATGGATGATTAATATTTGCAAAAACAGTTTAGGACAGTACTGAACAGATCCATCAGCATATAATGGTCTACTATCAGAATTGCAGGAGACTTCGTATACAAACCAAAATTTTTCATCAAAATCTTCTGGGTGGGGAGTATGATATAATTTTGCTAACTGAGACATGGCTGACGAGTGTCTCACTCAATATTAGGGGGCAAGATAGGCTCAAAATTCTTACGCATTCGTGATCAGGACATCAATTTTGTAACAATCCATATTTTAGCTGGAAAATTTTCAGTACTGAAAAATCCGAATTTGTCTCACTTCTCATGGAAACAACCTCGTATCTTCCGTAATTATTGGAGTAGAATTCTGAAATAACCACGACATTGGATATACCGAAAATGAGTCTCTGCCTCGTAAAATATAGACGTATCACAAGCTAACCCTATGATATTATAATATTTTCTCAGTAAGAACATATCGTTTATGTATATATTAAATAAGGAGAGACCAAGCACAGTTCCTTGCGGCACTCTATATTCAATGACGGTTTCGGTACTACTTCACTTATTTCTCTTCTTTCGTTGTACACTTTCTCCTTACGAACGTTCATGTGAAGTAGAACTAGATAGAAATCTAAGAAGGTCGTAAATCAATATTAGCCGACGACCCTCATTATTACCTATTGTTCGAAATATAGATAAGCAATAAAAGTGCGTGTCCCTTGAAAGATTTCCAGGTCCGGATTGAAATAGTTCATGAAATATTTTGGCATTTCAATAATAGTGGGCTCTTCATTATTTTTGGCTTTTGTTGACAGTTTTGTATTTGAATTTATTTGATAATGAAAAACCTCGTAAGGTTGATTTAGAACCCTTGGTAAGGATATGTTTAAATGTGTGTAAATAATGAAATTTACTTACCTGGCCACCAGACTTTCAGTACTAATGGGCTAATAATGAGATTATAGCGATAATGGTCTATTTACGGTTACAAAATGAATTACCTACCAGATTTGGAAAACAAGACTGTTTTGAGAACTGACCGCTCTCCAATTTCAGAAATAAAAGGGGGGAAGTTGAACAACATTTAGTTATTACCTACCTAATATTCCGTTGTGTCAGTTGTGTCTATTTTAAAGTGTCTATTCAATTTTTTTGTCGTGAAAAATGTGGTATCCATGGGCTCATCCTGAAGCTATTACTTCAACTGGTGGTCGTAGTACCACTAGTCGACGAATGTTACACCCTCATGGGAAACAAATTATATTAAATGTTTATACTTCCCTTCTGGAACGTGGAATGTCCAAGGATCAAGCTGTGCAAGAAAGTGCTTCTTTAACAAAAACACCGTATTCCAGAGTATTTAAAATAGTAAGTAACCCTATTTTAAAAAGAAAGAAACGAAAAGACTCTGGCGGTTCAAGGAAACTAGATGGCTGTGATGTAGATATAATTCGAAAAACAATATATGCCTCGTAAAAACAGCAAATTGTGCCTAAATTAGATATTTCAATGCAACGGCTTAAAAAGAATGAAACTGGTATCCAGTGTTGCAAAGAGACTTTAGGAAAGTCTCTTTAACAAAACGGATTTAAATTTAAAAAACTCAATAGTAGCAGAATAAAAAAATGTTAACAAAAAATTAAACCGACGAAATACGGTACTGAAAAGTAAAAAATAAAAACTTTTTAACAAAATATTAAACCGACGAAAAAATCGACTGAAAAGAAAAAATAAAATAAACCTTCTTAGTCTAAATAATAATTGAGCTCCTAAACTAATGTAAGTAAGTGATTTTGAGTCGGCGCCAAACAAACAATTATCGAAGATCATTATCTATGAAAGAAGTCATCAAAACGCAGCCGTGCATCTCGCTGCCATCATTTTACGCTTCACCTAATTCAATTGCTAGTTTGTTTGGCGCCGACTCAAAATCAGTTACTTACGGGTCGAATAGAGAACCTCCTCTTTTTTGGTTTCGTCGGTTAAGAATCTTAATGGAATCTGTGCGCCTTAAGAAATGGATATTTGAACATTTATTGGCAATAAACGAATTTAGAGAAGAAGGTAGAATAGTAATGTATTTAGATGAAACTTGGTTCGAAAGTCATATGAGGATCTAGAAAAAATTCTCAAAGAAAAGTTTATTATCAATTTGGATGACGACAGTGAGAGTGAAACTGATCTTCGTGAGTAATTTTGTTTATAAATACCTTCTATCGACAAACTGAATTTTTATAAAGTATAAAGTTTGACATTTTACATTAATTAGGTATATCATATATTATTATATAATATAATTATATATATTTATATTATTGTCATATATTATATATAAATAAATAATTCTCAATTATATTCAAGCGATTTTTCTTAATAATTATCTTAACCCAATATCATTATAGCTACCTATAAAACAAAATTTAATGGCTAGGGCAGGTACAACTCTGCGTAGAATCCACCGCCTGCTGATAACTCAAGTGGTTGGTGATTTACGACCTCCTTAGATTTCTGGTTCTACCTTGCACGGGTTGGACTAAACCACCCATATTTGGAGCAAAAACTCATTCGCCCAGGAAAACTGAGTAAATACTCACCATGAGCAAATTCACCATACTTATTCAACTACAACTGAGTATATTCTTTGAAGAACTTGAGATTGAGCATTAACTCAGTTTTATTGCGAAACAAGTGCAACAGCACTTATCGCCTAACAGCTTTATTCACTTCATTCATTGTGTAACATACCCCCCTTTGTATTTATTTATTATTATTGAATAGAGATTATTATTATTCACTTCACTCATTATGTTTCGATTACCAACAAATACTCGAAAAATGATGTAAGAAACATTTCCAGAATCCATATAATGAACGAAATCCTCCCGGTAATAATTGTACACTTATTATTTTCAATTCCACAAGAATTAACATTTTTCTTTTTTCTCCTTCCTTGAAATACTTCTCGTTGTTTATCTTGCAGCAGCTATTAACTGCTTCACTTGTTTATTTCACGATCTTTATCAGACCATCTTTTTGTAGCGGTTTACGAGGTAATGCCAGCCTAATTTATACTTTCAATGTCGGCCAGACGCGATCATTCGAATCTTGTCACCTAGGTACTAAAACTGTCCCGTTGACGAGATATCATTGACATACCAACGTTGCAACGATTGCACGAAAGACTGCCTACCACATTGCAAGCCATGAAAAAGGATTTGGCAACAACGCTCTGGAACGATCCACCAAACAATAATACGTCATCGTCGGCGTGAGACTGGCCAATATATTTCGTGAAGTGTGCTCTATAAAAGCGGTTTTATAGGATTTTCAATACGATATTTGTAAAATAATAATACTTGAGAAGTAAACCTTTATTCTTGTTAGTTTTTTTTTCAATCAATCAATTTATTTATTTGGTTATTATCAGTACAATAGATTTAGCATCGTCAAGGTAAGTAAATACAGTACAAAACAGACACATTAAAAAGGCAAAGTATTATACAGTACAAAACAAACACATTAAAAAAGCAAAGTATTAAAACTTGCAGTTGAGAAATTCACTAACGTCATAAGGGCAGAGATCAACCAGCAGCCCTTTCATACTTTTTTTGAATTTATTCATATGTAAATTCCTCATATATGGTGGTAGATGGTTGAAGAGCCTTATCGCCACAGTAAGGAAGCTTTTATGAGTAATTGCCAGTCGATGCTGTGGCATAAGAAGATTGTGGCCATTTCTGGTCAGATATTCGTGGTTGTGATTAACTTTAGGGGTGTTATTTTGTGTTTTGATACAGACGAGACATTGAAATATGTATAGAGCCGCAATGGTTGATATATTAAATTTTTTAAATAGAGGTCTACAGCTGTCAGTCCATTTTGCCCTTCCCAGGATTCTAATAGCAGTTTTTTGGAGAATAAATACCCTTTCCCAATCAGTTGAAAGTCCCCAGAAAACCAATCCGTATGACAGTTTAGACTGAAATAACCCCATGTAAGCAGCTCTCGAAACATAAAAAGGAACATTGATTCTACGAAGCAGGTAAAGAGTGCTGGACAGCTTAGTAGAGAGATCTTTGATGTGGTCTTTCCAATTAAGTTTTTGGTCCAGTATTACCCCCAAAAACTTAATGGATTTTTGACTGTCCTTTAGCTCTTTCAGTGTGAAAGTAATTGTGCCAGTTTTTTTGACGTTTAAGCATAACTTATTGGCTGCGAAAAAATTTTCGATTTTTTTCAACGCGTTGTTAGTCAGTTGCTTTGGATATTCATGTTCAGGGTGACTCTCATAAAAAGTAGTATCATCGGCATACTGAATGGTATTGAGAGGGTTCATATGGTGTGGAAGATCATCAACATATATTAGGAATAGTAGGGGTCCCAAGATTGAGCCCTGGGGCACACCTGCTGTTACACTCACTGCTGGAGATATCACACTACTCTGCTCCACAACCTGCTTTCGTTCGGATAGGTAAGAATCAATCAAATCAGCTTTTTTCCCCCTAATTCCATAGTACGGAAGTTTTTCGAGTAGAATCGAGTGCGACACACAGTCGAATGCCTTCGAGAGGTCACAGAATACGGCTGTGAGTGCTTCCCCCCTCTCGAAGGAATCCACCGTGGCTCGCACCAGTTCAGATATGGTATGCGATGTAGATATATTTTTTCTGAATCCAAACTGGGACTTTGAGAGCAAGTCGTTCGAATCCACAAATTGTATTATTCTACTATTCATTGCAGCTTCAATGGGTTTTGATAAAGTTGGGATTATTGAGATAGGACGATAATTTTCTATCTCATTTTTGTCTCCTTTTTTGAATACAGGGGTCACTTTACTGAATTTGAGCTTCTCGGGATACACACCTGTCTCAAAGCATTTGTTTATTATTTTGGTGAGAGGTTCCGCTAATCCCTCTTTCATGTTCTTCAACATCTTGTTACTTAATCCATACACATCAAGAGTGGTACTATCCGAGAGATTCGCAATAATATGTCCAACTTCTGTGGAGTCTACAGGCATGAAGAAAATACTTTTATGGAATTGTACATAAGATGAAGTAAGTTTCGCTGGATCAACCGGAGTATTCTCCAGCTGTTTTGAAATATTGCTACTAACGTTCACAAAATAATCATTCAATTCATTAGATGAGAACCGGGTATCCTGTGAGGATTCTTTGGAGAGGAACTGCTCGATAATCTGCCAAATGACCCTAGGTTTGTTTACGGATTGTTCTATCTTGCTCGAGTAATACTTTTTCTTTTGGTTGATAATCATATGTTTATAGTTTTTTTTTGCAAGTATTATTTCCGATGTCAAATCAACGTTCTGGTTATTCTTGTTATATTCGATTAGAAAATTCAGGTTATCTCTGAAGTTTCTTAAGTCTGCATTAAACAATTTTTTTCCATATTGCTTTTTCGAACAGTTTTTGTTTTCTTTGGAAAACATTTGTTCATTACATGTAGGAGTGTTTCCAGGAAAAAATCAAACATATAATTTGTGTTATTAAATTCGAGCAAAACATCCCAATTGATATTTTTCAAAATTGAATTACATCTATTCATTGTTATGTCGCAAAAAGGCCTATATTCTATGATTTGGGTATTTTTGAGTTTCCCTGAATTTTCCAATCGAAAATGTTTGTTCTCGATTGCTATATGGTCTGATAAATGAAAATCCATTTGTGAGGCAACACAATCGTTAGGGGCATTAGTGATGCAGTTATCTAGACAGCTGGTAAGCCTTGTGGGTTTATTGTTTAGAAATTCACAACCAAAAGATTTGACCAGATTTTTAAACTCCCGGGCAGGTAGGTCATCCTCCATCAAGGTAATATTGAAATCACCATACATGAAAAATGTTTTTTTTGGTAAAATAAAATTTCAAGGACACTCTTGAGACTTTCAAAAAATCTTTCTAGTTGACCGCTGGGAGATCTGTAAATACAAATTATCATTATATTAATATTCATTTTTTCAACACCCGTGATCTCAAAGTCTTTTTCTTGGAGGTGGATATTTAAGTTGAAAAGGGAAACATTCTCAATTGAATATTGATAGAAAGATTTTTCTGTGAATTGAAAAATCCACGATTAAAATGAATTGAGAATGTTTCCCTTTTCAACATGAATACCCCACAAGAGGTTATCTTGACGATGGAAGATAGTGACTAAGTTTCAGTCGCAGATGATTCCACATCTGATTTTATGAACATCCTGTTTACATTTTCAACAAATCAAGTGGATATTTAAGTTATCTAATTTCTTAGAAGTATATGTATCTTTAATATAAATCATTACGCCACCTCCGTTGTACGTTTTACGGCAGTAGTGGTTCGCTATTGTATAGTTTTCCAAATTATGGGCGTTGATTGCTAGATCATTTAGCCAGTGTTCACATAGGCAGATAAAATCATAGTTTTGTTCTCCTATGCTCAGTTCTAATTCGTCCATTTTGTTAGAAAGGCTCCTGATGTTTAGAAACAGTGTGTTGGTGACAGCTCTTTGTAGGCTGGTATTAGGGCTGCTATTATAGTTATCTTCTAATTGGGTTGTATCTTGGCGTTTATTTGGGTAGATTCTTGTGGGCGAGGATCCATCAGTACTGTGGGTGGCATCCTCTTCTGGCCAAAAAAAGAGACTAATGCTCCATTTGGCCAGACCTCGCGTCTCCATGCGTTTTTTAAATCTTCTCGCTTAATTGTGATTCTCATTGAAGAATAAATGTCAGGTCTTTTTGAAGTGTGGGGTTCGCATTGAATATTAGGAGGAGGTTTAATGACTCAATATTATCCTGTTGTTGGGTAATTATGATATCTCTATGTTCAACAAGTGATTTCAAGTATATTATTTCTTTCATACCATCAGTGCTGATTTTGTCGATGTCACTACACTCGAAGGTCGTCTCAGGCTCGTTACTGGAATCACAACAAACAATCGTTTTCTCACTTTCATTGATTATTTTCACATTTTTCATCAGGGATACACAACCGAAATGAGACATTGCTCCACATTGAACACTTCTTGCATTTTTGGTACACCTTTTACAAGGTTTTGTCGGATCATGTGAGAGAATAACATCGCGACTGACTGACATTGTCGCCAATGGTACATTGGTACCTGCTTGTCTACTTGTTCTTGACATCTGTCTCCATGGCGACCAAAGCTTTCATGATTACTTCACATCCTTCCACAAATGAAAAGTTTGAACAGAAACAAATAGAAAGAATACAACCAAAAACCAAATTAGGAGAACATAAAACAACAAAATTAGGACAACATGAAAGCAGATTATTCGAACTGAATCATTCATTATTAATTAATGAATTTTGCTGAACATAAATTTAACTCAAAATATAATCATCAAATCTGACAGGTTTCCTAATCGTTCTAGATACCCTTCCTCCAGATCTTCCGGAGCCTTCAGAGCTTTCATCAGATGGTTTACTAAAATCGGAAGATGAGGTTTTAAGAAGTTTTCTGTTTCTTCTCAGTATTTTTCCTGAGTCATCTTCCACTATATATGATCTTGGACTTTGATGTTCACCAACCACTGTTCCGGGTTCCCATATCCCATCTTTCCTCATAACGATTTTATCACCTTTTTTCACCTTGGGCAAATTCTTAACTCCTTTCTTGTCATAATAGTACTTCTGAACATGTTGATTCTTTATCAGTTTCCTTCTGACATCCTCGGTGTTTACCCCTTCCTGTTTTAACAACCCGGAATGAGCTAGTAACGTATCCCGTAATCTTCGGTTGTTGAGAAGTTGGCTAGGCGAAAGTCCTATAGATACAATTGGTGAATTCCTTGAAGCTTTCATGAACAAATTGAACTGCTGCTTCCATAATATCCAGTTTTCAGCTAGGTTCCCTTCGAACGTTAGAGGTTTCGGTGGCCGAAAAATTGGTTCCATATTACTCTCTTTCTATCTCAAATCTACGATTATTGTAGTTCACTTCTGACACCATGTTAAATAATAATACTTGAGAAGTAAACCTTCATTTTTGTTAGTACATTGGTACCTGCTTGTCTACTTGTTCTTGACATCTGTCTCCATGGCGACCAAAGCTTACATGTATTTCGAAGAAGGTTGGAATAATGTATTTGTGAATGAATATTTTTTTGATTTGTCTGAAAATATGAACAGGATGTTCATAAGATCAGATGTGGAATCATCTGCGACTGGAAGATAAACTTTAGTCACTATCTTCCATCGTTCAAGATAACCTCTTGTGGGGTATTCATGTTGAAAAAGGTAACATTCTCAATTGAATATTGAATAAACATATTTTTCTGTTAATTGAAAATTCCACGATGAAAATGAAGTTATTGTTTGTGAATATCTAACAGAAAACAACTAGAAGCTATTTTTACTCCACTATATAGTCAGCACAATCTGTGAATGATCTTGAAGGGCAACTTTAAGGAAAAATTAGTAGTGTGGGTTTCCGTTTTTCAACAACAAGGCAACGAGTTGGACTGACACATTCGCTTCGAAAGATCCTAGCAAATAACCGAACATACACAAATAATATCTTGGAATTCATAACCATGATAGATCTGAAAAATAAAATACAACACCTGCCCTAGTCGTCGATACCTACCATCATAAATAAAATGTTGATAGTCAATCCCCACAATCAAAATGATTACCATCTAACGGTTTATTGTGTATTCAAAGTTTCACAACTCCATAGGAGTTGTTTAGAACGGACTCTCTTCCTTATAGACCAGGGTCGATAATTTTTGAAACCAAAAAAACTTATAGTAGAATGAAACTCATTGGAAAAGGAAGAGAATATAACAAAAAAGAAAGGAAAAATAATTTACGGGCGATCTGAGGTCGGGAAGTGGAAGGGGGTGAGTTTTCAAGGGTAAAAAACGGTTTATCTCGATTTCTGGCAAAACCACAAGTCCTATGGAAAAAAGTTGTAGGTAATAAAGAGCTCTACAACTTTGATATCCACACTTTCTTCACATAATCTCAAAATGTATGTGAAAAATTCAAATAACCAAGTTTTTGGTTTTATATTCTTACCTTTTACAAAAAAAAAATTTTCCTCACGAAATTTGGTGAAAACTTACTTCTTTATGTCCCAAACACACTGTTATTTTTTTTATTTAAAATATTTATTTTTCCACCTTATTTTGACTTAATATCGAAAAAGCACCCTAATTTTCAATCAGAAATTCTCCCGTCAAAATATCAGGTTTTTAAAAAAAGTCGGTGGGCTTTTTGTTCGTTGAAATCTCTACTTTCTGATAGTGTAAAAAAAATATACATCACTATGGTAAATGTTCTCAGAAAATGCAAAGAAATAACACGTAGTAAAGCCCAGACCCTCCTAGCCCCTTTCCCACTTCTCTATGAAATGCCTTTTGATGGGCTAAAATTTTCCGTAGGTCACTCAGGTATATAAGTTATCTTAAAATAGCAATAAATAGGCATCTACGCATATAATTCAAAGAAGATTCTACAACTTTCTCAAAATATTGTAGATGTCTTATTAAATTCGGATTCGAGTTTTTTTCGTTTCTTTGCATTTTCTGTAATTGTAATGTACTTTTTTTTCATACCATCAGAAAGTAGAGATTTCAACGAACAAAAGCCCACCGACTTTTTTGAAAAAGCTGATATTTTGACGGAAGAATTTTCGATTGAAAATTAGGGTGCTTTTTCGATATCAAGTCAAAATAAGGTGAAAAAATAAATATATCAAATAAAAAAAATTACAGTGTGTTTGGGACATAAAAAAAGGAATTTTCACCAAATTTCGTGAAAAACAAAAAATTTTTGTAGAAGATAAAAATAAAAAACCAAAAACTTGGTTATTTGAATTTTTCACATAAATTTTGAGATTGTGGAAAAAGTGCGTATACAAAAGTTGTAGATTTTTTCATTACTTACATTTTTGCTATTCAAGTTTTTTCAATAGGACCTGTAGTTTTGCCGGAAATCGAGATAAACGGTTTTTTACCCTTAAAAACTCACCCCCTTCCACCTCCCGACCTCAGATCGCCCGTAAATTATGTTTCCTTTCATTTTCGTTATATTCCCTTCCTTTTCCAATGGGTTTCATCCTACTATTATTTTTTTTCACTTTTTACCATTTTCAAAGGCTTCAGCACTGGTCTATTAGAAGCCTTCAATAAATTAGTCTGGAAAAAGCACGAAGAAGAAGTAACCAAGAAATCCCTGACGTTGGGCAGAAACTTTGCAGGGAAAAATTGGGGATGTAACCTGAAAACTATGCAAAGAACTCATCTAACCACCTCGAGAATCCATTTCTAGAAAGAATAGCCTGAATATTCCTAACCGCTGTTTATATTTTATACCGCTGTATACATTTTATACACAGTTAGGAAAGAGTTGTTGATTTCAACAATATCTAGTTTTGTTGAAAAAATGTTGCTAAAATCAATAAAAATTAATCAGGAATTCATTACTTAAATTACTCCGGATAGTTAAATTCATCCATTGTCAATTTTCAGTGATTTTTTGTCAGTATGTCTACCTCATTGTTGTCGAAATCTTCAAATAGAAAAATGCTGCAGTAACAACTTTATTTTGCAAATAAATTCGTGACGTAAAACAAAATAGCAAATGCTCTTGCAAATTCAGAATATTGATTTGCATTTATTAGCAACATCAAATAGGTATTCATAGCTATGAACAGTTTGCGGAATCGACAATTTTGTTTGTTAAACAACTGATATAGTCAAAATACAAATTGTTGGATTACCAAAACTGTTGGTGGTATTGTCCAATAAATTTGTGGAAATTATCCTATTTCGTTGTGAAAAGGGAATTGATCACCTTCGGGCATTCTCGTGCATATGCGAGTATCGAATTAACGCCAAAAATTCGCTTCCAGAGCACATCGTTTCAGTCAGTCCTCTGACCTATGTGAGACGTACTGCTAATGTGATTTTTGTAGTGTGATTTTGTTTGTTCAGGGGTCCAGGTAATGTGAAGTTTGACTGTTTGATTTTGGAATAGAAAATAGTTCAAATCAGCCGAGTCCTGTGTCTTTGGATGAGTCTGGAAATTTGATTGGACAGCGTGCAACTTAGACTTGGTGTCTCATAAAAAAATTCCCATTATTGATATATGATATAATCAACATATTTTCAGTTGAACAGTCTGAGAAGTATGAAGTTATATTGATTCTAATAGAAATTACAAGTATTGTATTCTGTACTGTGAGTAGTTCTGGCTTGGCATCAGAGTTGCAAGTATTGATTGAAAATCATCATAATTATTTTTATCATATATGAATCACCATCTTATTTATCAAGAAGAGTTGCAAATTTTATTGGATACCAAATTACTGAACTTGATGTTTACTAAAAGTGTAACAGCTTTCGGGAGTACTTTCAGGCTCAACAGTTTTGTGACTACTGAAATGAGTCAATACATGTGCCCTATATTTTTTTAAATATTTGCAATTTATGCTCATGCCACCAATAACCCAATATTTTTGTGTGAGTGTTGGTTTACAAAATGATTTGATGACAAATCTCAATCTTACATGGTAGAAGAATCAGAAAGATTCCATTACAAGTCTTAAAAAATTTAAGCATGTGGTTGCATATGATTTGAGTTTGCCATATAAACAGAACTTTCATTGTATTGTGCCGAAATATGAAATTATTTTGGAATAGTGACTTGCATTGTGAATTTAGGCAAACATTTTGTTTCGGTGTTATTACATTTTATTACTCAGTACCTGTTGTTAATTTTATTTTCTCGGCATTCAACTCTTCTGCCGCGTGAGGGTAAAGAGCAATGAGTGCAAGAAAAATTATTTTGAGTTTGCTAATTTATATATTTTTTTACCCGACTGCGGCAAAGTCAAAAGGACAGTTATGGGTTTGACCTGTGTACATACAGGTCAAACACATAACTGTCTTTTTGGGTTTCGCAGCAGTCGGGGAAAAAAATATAAATTGACAAACTCAAAATCTGTATTCTTGCACTTGCTCTTCACCTCCACGCGCCAGTGTTATTTATTATAATACATTATTTTTTTTATATTAATCCACCAAAGGATTAAAAGCTGGCATTTACTTATTGTGTTACTTTATGTTTAGTTGTTCATTTCTCCACATAATGATGTTAATTTTATTTTATCGACATTCAACTGTTATTTATTATAACAGAGTATTTATTTTTTTTATAATAGAAGCATTAAAATATTCCAATGTTATATATTCTTGATTTATCAAACCATCCCTCCTGAAAAACTATATTACCAACAAATATTAGATATTTTCAAAAACAAAAATAGTGATAGTGAATACTAATTGACATCATTTGAAAAATATATTATTTATCTTTTGACTAGAAGTAATAGACAATAAAACTTTTTTTCTGTGTAGTATGAAAAACTAAAAGAAAAGAATCGACAAAATTTTATTTCAACAACAACATAAGGAGAATGAGACAAATTACTTCTTGTCAGTTTATACATGATGAAAACTAGTAGAGGAATCGACAATATTACAATGTTAATTTCACTAAAATATCATGTTAATTCATTGAAAAAAGAAAATAAATTACTTTACTGGGTCAGCTTAACAAAAAAAAGGTGAGAAAATAGCAACTGAATGTTGTTGATTCACTAATAATTTTGTAAAATCATCTACAGTCTAATTGTGGCATTTACTTTGCTGAATTTGTTAAATAGCAAAAATTTGTGTGAAAGCCACAAATGTGTAAATGTGAACATCGTCAATATCGAAATTTGCCAATTTCACCAATAATACTAGTGGACCTCCTGGGTTTTTTATTTTTTGTTATTTCAACAACTCTTTTCCAACAGTGTACCAAGATTAGGAATAAATGCATTATGTGGAAAAAGCCCATAGCAAAATCGTGTCCTACCTTGGATTAGCTATTTTGAAATCTTTGGGTACATCATCATCAACATCATTTCAATTCCAAATCAATATATTTGGCTCTTGCGCTGCAGTGTTGCCATTTCTCTCATCATGGCTCGCAGTGAAGAAGGTTTTACTTGGACACTAAAACTGTCCGGTCAGAGGGAATAATTGAAATACCAACGACTTTTTTCCGTACTAATATTCCGGCTTGATTTGTGGAGCATACTCGGAGCGACATTCCTAGAAGAGAATTATTCCTTGTGGCATAACAGAAATAACTTTTTTTTCAAAGGACCTTCTGTAGGCATTTACCGAAAGCGATATAGGTATAATGATAATAATGAATTCATTCAATTCAGTATAACTACAATAACAAATTATGTTTATGAGAATAGAGAGTTGAATCACAGGTTAAAACTTAAGAAGAATAAAAATTGACAAAATATCCGACAACCAACTGTGAGCAGGACTATCTCAAAGTTCAAATCGACAGGTTCAGTGCAAAATACTTGCATCCAAGAGTTTATGATGGATGTAATAGAGGTATAATTGATATTTGTAATAGTAATAGGACTAGAAAAATCGAATTAAACGGTTTTCTTCACATAAAGGATTCAATATAAAATTGAACCAGAAAATGGTAGATCTCAGGTGAAAAACAACTACTTTCCTGGCAAATACCACGCAGAACATTGAATGATATTCACCTGAAAATCCATGCATACTTCCATATAATATCAATGGACATTGAATGCAAATGTTTCTTTCTGATAAGCTCGATTATGTTTAATTTATGTCGTGTTCACCTAACAATCCGCATACCGGTTTCAGGCTTCTTGGCCCTCATCAGTACGGAGTAGTCAACCAGCCAAAGGTGCAAAGAACTCTGGCTGAAGTGAGACACAACGTAATAGGACTGGTGCTAAAAGGGAAGCCGTGGTGATACATTTTTTACACAATAATAAATTCATGCCGTTCAAACCAAGATTTATGAATATTTTGAAAAAGCGAGATTTTGACGTATGGTTGGATTTCTCTATTTGATATCAAGGACAAAGAGAAGCGAATACAAATTATCCTTGTCAAATTTTATGGATAGACGAGGCGACTTTGACCTCAAATCGATCTCCTTATTTAGGCATTCCTGTACCAATAAATTATAGCGGGGCTTCTTTTTTTCAGATCCACAGCTCTTATTTCTGTTGAGATATTTCCACAATCTTTGCATGATTTATTGTTGCAATTATCACAATTTGCAAATGGTTCTTCCTTTGTTTCCTGTTTATCGCATTTGTTGCATTTATTCATTTTTAGCTAGGTACGCTACTGTATCTTTGGACGTGTTTTATTTATCAGTACAGTTTTTATTGACCTTTTTTTGTTCTTTCCACAACACAATTTGTGAAATATTTTTTGAGGGCTTGAGGTTTTTGTGCACTATTTCCGTTCTTTATTTGGGTGTTGTACTGAATCGATTTTATTTTCATCTAACTTCCAGCTTCAAGGGTAATCCTTTTCATTTCAATTTTTTAATCAACAAATACATTGCTTTTTTACACGCTTTATATTAGCTTCACTTGTATGTTTGTTTGTTTGTAACCGACTCCTTTGGGCGCGATTTTGACCCACTTCCAGACGTCCGAATGATTTGAAATTTGGCAGGTGTACATAATTCCGGTGACAATGCATTGAGAAATTTTTGTGTGAAAAAAAACGAAATAGCGGCTCCAATATGGCGTACGAGTTTTGTGATTATGGTCCGATTCGCTTCAAAATTGATATCTGAGGGTTTTCGTGGAGATTATGAATCAAAATTGGAAAATCAAGATGGCGGCTCCAAAATGGTGGACGAATTTTGTGATTATGGTCTGATTCTATTCAAAATTGGTATGTAGGGGTTTTGGGGTCGAATATTATGATTCTTGATTTGTTGAAATTATAAACAGGATGTTCATAAAATCAGATGTGGAATCATCTGCGACTGAAAGATAAACTTTAGTCACTATCTTCCATCGTCAAGATAACCTCTTGTGGGGTATTCATGTTGAAAAGGGAAACATTCTCAATTAAATATTGATAGAAAGATTTTTCTGTGAATTGAAAAATCCACGATTAAAATGAAGTTATTTTTGTGAATGTCTCAACAGAAAACAACTACTTCCCCGGCTAAAGCCAACGCTGGACATTGAACTACATCTGATAGATATTCTGAAAAGGCCCTAACTCAAAGAAAATCTGAAATTGAAAATTTGCATTTCATTCAGATAGTTATTTGATTTTCTATTCCAGTCTTGATTAGGATCTCATAAAGATGAATGAGGCAAAGAAGAATGTTTTCCAAAAGAGAGTACTCACCAGAAATCATTCGTAACATTGACGCTGGAGGACATCGCATTCACTAGGTCTCCAATACATTTTTGTCGACGAAAATCTATTTCACGCTTCCACGATCATCAGGAAGACCGGAAGAAATGGGAAACACATTTTTAAGAAGCAATCTCACTTTGCAAAGATAGAAAAAGTTAGAATCATTTCTTTTGGAGAGACACTTTGAAATTAGTATTTTCTGACATTAAAACCTGTCATGGGGTATTTTAATCGTGGATTTTTCAATTCACAGAAAAATCTTTCTATCAATATTTAATTGAGAATGTTTCCCTTTTCATTATGATTCTTTTGTGAAAATTGAAAAATTCAAGATGGTGGCTTTAAAATGGCGGCCGAGTTTTGTGATTATGGTCTGATTCTATTCAAAATTGGTATGTGTGGGTTTTTGGGGTCGGAGATTATGATTTTGTTAGTTCGTTCGTTAGTTCGTTAGGGTCAAATCTTGCAAGTGAATTCTGACCGACTTCTCGTCGTCCGAATGATTTGAAATTTGGCAGGTGTGAATAATTCCGGTGACAATCCATGATGGAATTTTTGTTAGGAAAAAATTCATGAATTCAAGATGCCGGCACCAAGATGGAGCAGTGATTATGATCCGAATCGATTCAAAATTGGTATGTGGTTTTCGGTGGAATTATGAATTTTTTCAAAATTCATGAATTCAAGATGGCGGCTCCAAGATGGTGGACGAGTTTTGTGATTATGATCCGATTCGATTCCAAATTGGTAGGTGGGGGTTTTTGGGGTCGGAAATCATGAATTTTTTGTCAAAATTCATAAATTTAAGATGGCGGCTCCAAGATGGTGGACGAGTATCGTGATTATGATCTGATTCGAAAATTGTTATGTGGGGGTTTTTGGGATCGGAGATTATGGAATTTCTCAAAAAATTCATAAATTTAAAATGGCGGCCCCAAGATGGAGGACGAGTTTTGTGATTATGGTCCGATTCGTTTCAAAATTGGTGTGCGGCGGTCGGATATTTTGAATTTTTTGTCAAAATTTGAAAATTCAAGATTGCGGTCCCAATATGGAGGACGAGTTTTCTGATTATGGTCATATTTCATTAAAAATTGGTTTGTTGGGGTTTTCAGGTTCGGAGATCATGAATTTTCTGTCAAAATCTATGAATTCAAGATGGCGACTTCAGGATGACAAGTGCCGAGATCAACATTATTTTAAAATAAATGTGTGGTGCGGTGTTTTATATTTCTTCCAGAAAAATGTAGATTCAGAAATACTTGCAGTTTTTAAATGATGATATAAGTATACTTTTAAATGAAATGTCTCTTGATGCAAGACAAAACCTATAGTTTCACTGTGATAGATCGCCACTTTATAATTTGGCAGGTGTTAAACAATGTATCTTGGAACTATTTCGAAGTAAGGTAATTGATATGGAACAACCCCGGCCACCCAGATTGCCAGACCTTAACCCACTAAATTTTTGGCCACCCAGATTGCCAGACCTTACCCCACTAAATTTTTTCCTTTGAGGGTATTTATAGCGAAGAGTCCAGGCGAATCATTATTTATCTTGAGCGTGATGGCAAACATACCGAAATGTTATAATTATTGTCCAGCTTACACACAAAAAAATAATTCTTGGATCAAGCATGACTTCATTGACTCAAGTAAATAATTTGTTTGTATATAACGACAGAGATGATTTTCTTGTTTCAAAAAAGTGATTTAGTCAATATATTTTTCGGCAGAAAACAAAGCTATGCATAAATGAAAACGTTATTCATGTTGAATTAATAATGAAATTTGCTCAATTTGAGATAATAATTTATTTACTTCAATATAAGCATTATTTTGAGTTAAAAATCAATTTATTTTTATAGAGAAACACAATTTCTTTGATTTGAAACTATGAATTACTCACGCACTCACGCACTCACGCACTCACGCATTCTTTCCGCCATCAGAGATCAACTGGTGACCTGCTCGCTTACGTCTCACATATATGGCAGCTATCTATTGAAAAGTATGGAGAAACTTTAGCTGTGGCATTAGATATCTCCAAGGCGTTCGATCGAGTTTGGCACCAGGGACTCCTCGCCAAGCTTCCGTCTTATGGCTTGCCCCCTCAGCTGTGTTCTCTGCTTGCTAGTTTTCTCTCAAACAGGTCTCTCCATGTAGTGGTCGATGGAGTTTCATCTGACACTCTACTCATAAATGCTGGTGTTCCGCAAGGATCTATTCTCGCACCAACACTATTTCTACTTCACATCAACGACCTGTTGAAAGCAACTTCATGTCCAGTACACAGCTTTGCCGATGATAGTACCCTCCATACCGCTTTCTCTTCCAGGGCCCCTATATCAGCCCGTGAAACCAGAAATGAACGAGGAAGAAATGTTAATAATATAAATATGGACTTAGCAACAATTCTCGAGTGGGGATCTAATAACTTGGTAGAATTCAATGCAAACAAAACACAAGCATGTCTTTTCTCTAGAAAAGCCGATCTCACTGTGCCTAACATAACTTTGTCAGGAGTAACCATACCACTGAAGTCATCCATATCGATGCTTGGTATTACCATCAGCAATAACCTTTCCTGGGAAAATCACGTGAGGTCCATTGCCAAAAGTGCATCCCAAAACTTGGTTTTTGTTTCGTGCCAAGAGCTATTTCACCCCACTCAGCTGCTTATGATCTATAAGGCACAGATCCGACCTGTCCTGGAATACTGTTTCCATATTTGGAGCGCGGCACCTAAACATATCCTGATGCTATTGGATTCTGTCCAAAAAAAGGCAATTCGTCTCGTCGGTGATGCCTCGCTTACAAACTCGCCTCACTTGTCTGGAACACCGTAGAAAAGTTGGCGATTTGTCTCTATTTTATAGATATTTTCATGGGCGATGCTCTTCTGAAATATCAACAATCGTTCCTGCTTTGGCAGTCTCTTCGAGATTAACCCGTCAAGTTCAGTCATCACACCCCTTCGTGGTCACTTTGGAGACCTGCAGAACATCACTTTCCAAAGACTCGTTCATCCAACGAACAGCGAGGCTTTGGAACTCATTGCCTAGGGAGGTGTTCCCCGAAGCATACAACCTCCAGAAATTTAAGAAGAACTCCTACCTTCTTTCCCTTGGTTCCCACGATGTTCTCTGAACATTACAGGATATCCCTTTTCGTGGGAACCAGAACATAAAAAAAAAAAAAAACCAAGAAAAATTATTTGTGTTTAAAATACTTCGAATAGAAAAAGTAATAACAATGATCTAGATCTATGAACTATTCATAATGAAACTTTTGTTCATTATCTTATCAAAACAATTTTTTGAGTAAAAATATCGATTAACTATATCATTCTTGATATGAATAAATTAATTATACATTACAAAATATTCGTTTTCTTCCTTTAACATTACCAGTTGCTCAAGTGAAACATTCCTCAATATTATTGAATAATTTCATATTCTTGATTGGTAATGCATCCATATTGCTATAGTAAAATTATTTTGTTACACTAAATTTCTATTATTCTTACTGTGGATAAATGACATGAATATTTTCTATCAACATTAACATATATGTTATGATTATGCAAGCAGCAAATAAAAGTTATTTGAACTTCAACTTTGTGTAGTCGTCAGAAATACTTAAGTGCTGATGGAAAAAGGTTATATTAATTGAATTAGGTAAAGCGTAAAACGATGGCAGCGAGATGCACAGCGGCGCTTTGATTTTTTCTTCAAAGTAATATAATGACTTTTGAAAATTGTTTATTTGGCGCCGACTAAAAATTAGTTACTCACATTAGTTTAGGAGCTCAATTATCATTAAGACTAAGAAGGTTTATTTGATTTTTTGCTTTTCAGTTGATTTTTTCGTCGGTTTAATTTTTTGTTATACATCTGACAATTCAACTCTTGTATAAAGAATTACTCCAGTCATTTAAGCTTAAATTAGGTAAGAATCTCGGAATTCGAGATACCCAGCTGTAAGTTTGTAAATAGTTGTATATTGACACCCTAAAAGTTGTCTCAAAACCTACATATGGTAGGGTGTAAGCAACTATTAAATTTCAAGGTCAAAGGTAACAAAAATCGGTTTTTTACGCTTTTTTTGGAAATATCTCATTTCCTATGGGTTTTTTGCTATTTGTATTCATCATCAATATTGTAGAATACAAAATTCTCTACAAATTTTGTTTTAAAAAATTTTTTATACGGTGAACCGTTTTCGAGATAGAGGGCGGTGAGCGCGCGGTCACCGCATCACTTCATGTCAACCGGTGCCTCCGGTCGAAAACGCGCCATATATAGTTGATGAACTATCAATAAATCAATTATTATAAATATTTGTCAATTTTTATTAACTATTATATTATATTTTAGCATTTTTTTCCTAACTTATCCACTTTTATTCAGTATTAATTTATTTAACAACACTTACCTGCCCATGTAATTGCAGAATTGTTAATGAAAATATAAGAATTATATTTGAATTTTAACCCCAATTAATATCAATAACTTCTTACATGATGAAAAAAAACAAATAAATTATGAATTAATCTTTTATTAAAAATATCATTGAATAATTTTTTTATTGAAAGTAAAAAAAATGGAATAAAGGGTACAAAACTACAATTTATAATTTTAATCATCTTCTTCCTCTTCATCGTCGTCTTCTGGCTGCTGGTAAATTTCAAACTGGTCTTCATTATCGTCTTCAACGACATTTGTCTCAAGTTCTTCCATGATTTCGGGATCAAAGGTTCCATCTTCGTTAATGTCGCTCTGATATGGTAGAGCATTGAGACAAGCTTACCCATTACATTGGCCATAAGCTAAAGAGCATTGCAAGCCCGCTTTCCTGCATCCGCATCGCGAACCACAAAACCACTTTGCAGTTGCAGAAAATTGTATTTAGCAAATCTTCTGGAGCAGGTGGTAAAATTGTCATGATAGGCTCCAGAAAATCATTTCGCATTGCCCAACCCCATACCTGGGGTTCCAAATCATGTCCTAACCAAGTTTGAACTTGATAATATACACGGTTGAAATGTTGATGAGCAGCTGCACTTGTTGGTGGAATATTTGAAAGCTGCACAGGTTTATTAAGTTTTGTAGACTTGACGTAATGCGTATAACGAAGATGATCGAGACTTTTCACAGATTTCGGAGCATTATAGACTGCCAATAAGGTTTGAGTTCCACCCTCTAGTAATCTCTGGGCCGAACAATTTTCTTCCTCAAATGCTGCAGCTAGTTCATCCAAATTTGTCAGTTTCTCAAAAACTTTTAAAAATAATTTTTTTCCCTTTTAAAAAGCGCAGAAGTTGTGTCACAGCCACTTAATGCGTGCAGAAAAAAAAATATGTTTTTTGGAATGAGGATAATTATCAAAACTTTTAGTCGAGTATATCTCCGTTTTTTACATTTCCTTTCCCAACCTTTTTTAAAGAAAATTTCTTGTTCGTGAGACAGTGTACGCCCAATTAAAATGACAAGTAAATCAATATCTTGTCCTATTATAACTGCAGTTTTTTTAGACTTTGATTCTTCAATTGCAGTTTCAACAATAAGAACATCCGCATCATCTCTGGCTTGTTTAGTAGTAATATTTGCAGCTTGTAATTTTTCAATTAACATATTAATGAACTTATCTTTGTTATTTCGATTTGATAAGAATTTTTCTTGAGTAACTGGTACAACCATTGTTTCATCGAAACAGACTTCGTACGTTTTGTATAATGCCTTTGTAAATAATTCATGTATTTATAATTATATTATGATTTAAGTTTTTCTCTCGATTATTTTTTAATTTTAGTAAACGGTTATCAGTATTATTGAATAGATATAGATTTAATGCATGAAGAAAATGATAAAATATAATATTATGTTAATAAAAATTGAAAATATTTATAATCATTGATTTATTGATAGTTCATCAACTATATATGGCGCGTTTTCGACCGGAGGCACCGGTTGACCTTGAAGTGATGCGGTGACCGCGCGCTCTCCGCCCTCTATCTCGAAAACGGTTCGCCGTATAAAAATTTTTTTCAAACAAAATTTGTAGAGAATTTTATATTCTACAATATTGATGATGAATACAAATAGCAAAAAACCCATAGGAAATGAGATATTTCCAAAAAAAGCGCAAAAAACCGATTTTTGTGACCTTTGACCTTGAAATTTAATAGTTGCTTACACCCTACCATATGTAGGTTTTGAGACAACTTTTAGGGTGTCAATATACAAGTATTTACAGACTTACAGCTGGGTATCTCGAATTCCGAGGTGAACTTACTATCATGACTTGACTAAATCGCATATGCCACGATGCAATTGTCAGTTTGATAGCGGCAAAAGTTAGCTGCAACTTTTACAGCGACAAATGCACTAGTGGTTTTTTCACTTATTCATTTGTTTATCAATTATCGCGGTGTTGGTTGCCAAAATAAATAAAGTTTGCATTGATATGTTTCTAAATTTCTTATTCATTAAATTGTCCTGCCGAATTACACTCGATGTTTGTATTGATATCGGGTAAATTTGTGTTGTTCAAATTCTAAACTGTGTCCTTTAGCAATTTGACTCGAAAAACTGTCAACCTAAAAACGCTCCACCTTCAGTGTCGCGTTTTTAATAGTTGACAGTTTTTCTCGTCAAAATACAAACCTCTCGTGCAATTATAAGTGAAATAAATAATAGTTTAAAAAAACTAAAAAACAGGCTTTCATAGAAAACAGATTAAAAAAATTGAAAATAATAAAAAAAAAATATTTAAAAAAAAGCGTGAGGTGCATGGTATCGCCTCGGCCAACAGTGATCTGAGACATTTCTTACTTTACTGACCTCTATGTGTAATGTATTACTTATATAATTATTGATTTAAAAAAAAAAAAAAATGTTTTCTTATTTTCTATATTTATAGTCTGGTTTTCTATAAAAGCGAGTTTGTTAGTTTTTTTAAAATATTATTTATTTCCTACTTTTCAGCGTGGTTTATTTATAAAAGCGTGTTTTTTTATTTTTTTTAAACTATTATTTTTATAATTTTTTTGCAAATTAAAAAATGGAATAATCTTATCGAATTAGGTAATCATAATCTCCGATCTCGAAAACCCCCACATACCAATTTTGAATAGAATCAGACCATAATCACAAAACTCCCTTTTAAAGCCGCCATTTAATTTCCCAATTTTTACCAAAGAATCATAATTTTCGACCCCAAAAACATCCACATACCAATTTTGAATAGAATCAGACCATAATCACAAAACTTGGCCGCCATTTTGAAGCCGTCATCTTGAATTTTTCAATTTTGACAAAAGAATCATAATCTCCGACCACGAAAACCATCAGATATCAATCTTGAAGCAAATCGGACCATAATCACAAAGCTCGTACGCCATATTGGAGCCGCCATTTTGTTTTTTTTTAACACAAAAATGTCTTAATGCATTGTTACCGGAATTATGTACACCTGCCAAATGTCAAATCATTCGGACGTCTGAAAGTGGGTCAAAATCGCGCCCAAAGGAGTCGGTTACAAACAAACAAAAAAAAATATATAATATTATTGACAAATTCGATACTTCCTATATGGGAGCATAAATTATAAGAAACCATTACAACTGGAAAGATTAAATGTTCACAAACGATTCCAAATTTCACTATTAGAATATTTAAGTTCATCAATTAATGCTATGAAATGTTTCTTTTGGAAAAAATATCCTGATTATATTCTTTGAATTCAAATGCATGCAGGATATTCAAAACACAAGATCAATTGAAAAAATATTTCTTTCATTCAAAGAAATGTATGCATCATAGTTTTAAACCAAGAATAGTCGGTGCCCGTTTTTGATCTTTTACAGTGTTTCCCTACATTAAAGGTAATGAAAAAAATACATCAATATAGGAATTATTTTTCAAAATCATATTAGTTGATAAGTAACTACAGAATATATGGCTTTCCTTCATATTATATAGGTATTGTAACGAACCTAGGCCGGACCTGTCGCCTCACGCGTTGCCATCGACAACGATGATGTCACCCCCGGAGATATTCGAGAACAATCCAGTCGCGCTGCCGCGGAAAACAACGGTCAATATTGGAAATAACTGGAACATGCTGTTCGCCAACCGCCAGAATTGGAAACATCGAGAATTCTGTAACGGAGATAAATAGGCAATCCTCAAGAGGTAGTCTCACTCTCAACAGCCGA
>JAFIRS010007571.1:0-23875 GCA_018342105.1 Gonioctena quinquepunctata | reverse complement strand
TGTGAAGTTAAATAAAGGCTTGTAAAAGTAATTAGAGAGTTATTGCAACTCACAAATAAGCGCTTACTTTATTGAAAGATCCGCTACTAAAGTATCCTCTGACGCGATTTCGAAAGGGTGTTATTGCAACAAACTTTTTCCAAATTGCTTATGTTCAAGCTTTATTTTGACTTGTACGTCAAATTATGTGAAACAACTTCACGTAATCTTCAAATGTGAATCTCAATCTTTTTTTCCCTTTTCTTCAGTCATTGTTCCACCAGAAAAATAAACTTATGAAAATAATCACACTATTGTTCGTTAGTTGGTAGAAAAAGTGACGGACGAATTAATTCTTCACAATATTGTTTTGGTAGAAAATATACCACCAACAAATGAACCTGCTTTATTTGATTTTGAAAATATATAGACGAGCAGTGCTTAACAAACTTTAGATTTTCAATTGGCGACAGATATCTGATAGAAAAAAACATATCTGCGAAATTAAGGAACTTTTAATAACAGGTTCTTGGCCTTTATTTAAATAAAGTAAGGGATGCCTGTATTTTAGATTGAGGATATCCTCGAAGACGGACACAATACGCATGCGTATATGTGAACATAACAGAAACTATATTAAAAGTACCATAGAACGGGCGTTGCAATAACTCTCTATTGTCAGAATCTGGAATGAATTAATTTTATTATATTTGAAAGTTTCATATTCGATATTTCAGAGACTATATTAACTGAAAATTACAGACTTTCCCTCACTGAAAGCTGATTATTGATTTTATCATTTAAATGATATAACAAATAGCCCGTCACAATTTGATAGGGGATGAAATGATTTTATTCCTCCACTTTTTATTTCTAGTTTATAGGGGTAGCTGATGAATAATCCCCCATTTTCAATGCAGCTGACGATTGTTTTTCCATTTAATATCATTTCAATGAACTCAACATATTATATTGAAATGGTTTTTAAAATATAAATCTAATTGAGAGTGGATAGGTGTACGAAATCTCGCAATTATGCTAGTTCTATGGGAATGGCTTCCAGTTATTTTTTCTATAGGCCCCTCCATAACCTTCGAACCAAAGTGTGTAGGCATGCATTAAGACGAGCAGAACAAGGTCATCTTTTTCTAAAGTCCCGACAAGGGAATGAGTTTCTCGTGCCCATTTTGGTCAAGCGTGAAATATACTTCTCGGAAAGAAATAGTTTACCAGATGAACAAGCGCTGCTTTCATCGGATCGAAACAGATGATCGTACAGGGTATTGCAGCAAGCAAATACCAAAATAAACAAAATTATAAAAAAATCCGACTGCGTAAAAATAATTAACTGATAACTGGAAAGAGAAACATCTTCTTTTTGGCTTAAAGGACTTTTTTTTTAAATTTCAAAGAAAAAAATCTGTTTATTTTTTGTGGGACTGTCAACTGATGGCGCTTGTGCAAGAAATAAGTTTGTATGAGCGAAGTATCTCTGTATGCTAAGAGGAGATTCATCAATACTTCCAAAATCGGATCGAACCAAATGATAAAAAACCGATTGGAAAAAAATAATAATTAACTGATAACTGAAAGAAAAATCAGCAGTAACCAAACAATCAGCGAAGTTTTGACAGGTAATGCTTTTTTTCTGGCTCAAAGGACTTTTTTTTTTAATTTCAAAGTAAAAATCTGTTTATTTTTTTGATGGACTATCAACTGTTGGCGCTTGTGCAAGAAATTCGTTTGTATGAGCGAAGTATCTCTGTATGCTAAAAGGAGATTCATCAATACTTCCAAAATCTAGTTGAACTAAATGATGAAAAAACCGATTGCGTAAAAAATAATTAACTTATAACTGAGAAGAAAATCAGCAGTAACCAAACAATCAGCGAAGTTTTGATAGGTAGTGAATTTTTTTTCTGGCTTAAAGGACTTTTTTTCAATTTTAAAGGAAAAAATCTGTTTATTTTTCCGATGGACTGACTATCAACTGTTGGCGCTTGTGCAAGAAATTAGTTTGTATGAGCGAAGTATCTCTGTATGCTAAATGGAGATTCAACAATACTTCCAAAATCTGGTCGAACTAAATGATAAAAAAACCGATTGCGTAAAAAATAATTAACTTATAACTAAGAAGAAAATCAGCAGTAACCAATCAATCAGCGAAGTTTTGATAGGTAAATAATTTTTTTCTGGCTTAAAGGACTTTTTTTTTATTTCAAAGGAAAAAATCTGTTTATTTTTTTGATGAACTATCAACTGTTGGCGCTTGTGCAAGAAATTAGTTTGTATGAGCGAAGTATCTCTGTATGCTGAAAGGAGATTCATCAATACTTCCAATATCGGCTCGAACCAAATGATAAAAAAAGCGATTGGGTAAAAATACTTAACTGATAACTGAAAAGAGAAACAGCAGTAACCAAACAATCAGCGAAGTGTTGATAGGTATGCATCTTTTTTTGGCTTGAAAAAAAGACTTTTTTTTTTTTTGAATTTCAAAGAAAAAAATCTGTTTAATTTTTTGATGGACCATCAACTGTTGGCTCTTGTGCAAGAAATTCGTTTGTATGAGCGAAGTATCTCTGTATGCTAAAAGGAGATTCATCAATACTTCCAAAATCTGGTCGAACCAAATGATAAAAAAACCGATTGGGTAAAAAATAATTAACCGATAACTGAAAAGAGAATCAGCAGTAACCAAGCAATCAGCGAAGTTTTGATAGGTAATGCATTTTTTTTCTGGCTTAAAGGACTTTTTTTAAATTTAAAAGAAAATTTTGTTTATTTTTTTGATGGACTATCAACTGTTGGCTCTTGTGCTAGAAATTAGATTGTATGAGCGAACAAATACAAATACAAATACTTTATTCCCTTAGACTATTACAAGCATGGAAATCGTCAGTTGTAATATATGAAAAAATACAGTACACTAGTTGTTAAAGCTAGGCCTTAACTATACTGGGCGTTATTGACCAATAACTGGAAAATCTCCCAGAGCGGCTTGAGAAGCTATCACACTCAGTATATAATGAAGCGTGGGCCTTGATTTGACAGTATAATAACCAATCTCAGATAGTTCAGAAACAATAATACACTTAGGAATTTTAATAATATATATGTATTTTCTAAAGAATAATGACAACAACTTATACCCAAGGTATAAATTATGGAGAAAATGTATAGAACGTCAGAATGAAATCAATGTTGGAATGATGATAATGTGAACTGAATTAATAAACACTTTGTACAATGGTTACTATGAGATGTAATTTTTGATGTTGTTAGTTGATTACATATATGTCTACTGTTTGCCTCTGAGTTTATTTTTATTTCTCAAAAACTTCTAACAGGTTATGGGCCCAGAACAGTGCTAACCGAAAAAAGTGAAGAAATATATAACAGAAGTTGTTCGTTAAAATGTATTCCAGTTCAAAATATTTCTGGAAGTTGTCACAAGTTTACAGAAAGCTGTCAGAGACGTCAACAGTTATCAAAATGGATACATTTCCTAAATTTGAAAAGTTGCAAGGAATCTCTAACTTTCATTCATGGAAAACTATGGTATTTGCATACATGGACGTTTACAACCTTTTCAAAATAGTTACTGGTGAAGAAAGAGATCCGGCAGAGAATCCACCCAACGTAGAATCTTCTGATGCAAAGTATATGGAAATAATGAAAGAGCATCAATTGAGATGTGAAGATTGGCGCTATCGGCATTCGTTAGCTCGAGCATTCTTACTTTTCAACGTAGACTCAATAATTGTTCCACAGATCACTTGTTATATTAAAGCTCAGGATATGTGGAGAACACTAACTAATTCATTTGATAAGCGAAATGAATACTCACTACATGCCCTGGTGAAGTCAGTGGTTGGCATAAAATGTGAATCAAAGTATAATTTACCAGATCATATAGCCAAGTACAATGAATTATGGGCGAGACTAGTTAAGCGTACTACTGAAACTTCTGGTGAAGTCAAAGATTGCTTGGAAGCTGCTTTACGTCCACTAGCAAATTCTGCAAAAGCAAAAGGTTCCTTATTTCTTACCACACTACCAGATGAAATCGAAAATATCGTGGATAATTTGAAAACAAAAAATAATCTGACTTATGATGAAGTTTGTTCTCGGCTAATGGAAATATCAGTTTCAAATCCAAAAAATCAAGACAATACTGCTTTTTTCGGGAAAGAAAAATGCGGAAAGAAACAGTTTCGCAGAGAGTGTACATATTGCAAGGAACATAACAGATGGTACAAAGGACACACAATTCAAAACTGTAGAAATAAAAACATGAAGAAGAGAAGCTAATTTGGTCAATAGCGATGAATCTGACGAGTTGCATATCCAGCAACGGTTTCAACCGAAACGTCATATAAATGGATTTTTGATACTGAAGCTACCTCACATATGAGTGGAAATAAAAATGCGTTTGAAAATCTCCAGCCTTATAGGGGATTCATACGATTGGGTGACAATAAGAAGATAGAAGTAACTCCTATTGGTAATGTCAAGCTGAAAGCTCTGTTACCTCAAAGTATCACAATAAATGTTACATTGCATGATGTTCTTTACGCTCCTGAACTAAAGTGTTCATTGATATCATGGGAAACACTGAAATCAAAGGGAATATCTATGAAAGGTGAAGAAGATATAACTTTATGGAAAAAGGGAAAAATGGTAGGATGGGTGGTTTCCAAAAATAAGGAAAATGTTTTTCAAGAGATACATATCAACTCCGCTATAGCTAATATAAGTATTTCAACCTGGCATAGACGATTGGGACATACTCCCATTAGTTCATTTGACGATATCAGGAAGTCAGTAGCAGATCCATGTGTGTTGCCGAAAGGAAAATATGAAATGGAGTGTACAGCTTGTCGAAAATCTAAAATGACGCGAAAAATCACCAAGGAAAATGGAAATTCATGTTTTGAACGCTTGCAAAAGATCCATTCGGATGTCGCTGGACCGTTTCCAACAAAGTCTTGCGGAGGAAAGTATTATTACGTTTCATTTATTGATGAATTCTCGAGATATGCAGAGGTGAAGTTCATTTCAAAGAAGAGTGAAGTTGAAGAAGCAATCAAAGAATTTATCACGAGAATTGAACGTCAATCAGAGGGAAAAGTTAAAATATTCAAGTCCGATAATGGAGGTGAATATACATCAACTTCTTTGAAATCTTTCTTCACAAATCTTGGAATAAAAACAGAATATTCTATTCCTAGAGTTCATGAAACTAATGGGATCGCTGAACGTTACAATAGAACGATAACCACGATCGCTAGAACGTATCTTATAGATTCCGAATTGCCTGAATGTCTGTGGGCAGAAGCAGTAGCTCATGCAGTATATACAAAAAATCATCTTCCCCATTCTTTTACTAAAACTACACCGCTGGAAATGTTCTATGGACAGAAACCTTCGATAAACCATCTCAAAGGATTTGGAGAAAAAGCATATATTCATATTTCTGAAGAAATCCGAAAAACAGCGGGAAAATTTGCAGAAAGAGCATTACAAGCAAGCCTGGTTGGTTATGGTCCAAAAGCAGGATGGTATCGTTTCTGGACAGGAAGAAAAGTAGTTATTTCTAGAGACTACAATTTTTCTTCAGAAAATGATGAGGTTGTTCATATTCATCCAATCAACAAGGAAGGAATGAATATGTACGAAAATTGTCAGTATCCTCTCATTGTTAGTTATGAGACAGAATATCAGAATACTAAAAAAAGGAAAAAAAGGAAAAAATTAAACCAAAAAATTATTGTTAGTTATGAGACAGAATATCAGAAATAAGAATTACTGTAATTCCAACGATAATTTCTGTCAAAGGCGAAGTTCACGTGAACACACCACTCCTTTACGTTATGGAGAAGAATTCTGCAAACTGGCTATGAATGAACCAATTTCATATGAAGATGCTATTTCTGGAACGGAGGAAGAACAATGGAAGAAGGCAATTGCGGAAGAACTTGAATCTATGGAGAAAAACAAAGTATGGGACATTGTTGATGTAGAAAAAGGTCAGAGAGTAGTTGGATGTCGTTGGGTATTTAAGAAAAAATATCTGAAACAGGGGAAGTTTCTAAATACAAGGCCAGGCTTGTAGCCCAAGGATTCAGTCAAGTTCCTGGAGTCGATTTCGAAGAAACTTTTTCTCCTGTGATACGATATGAGACGATCAGACTGTTCTTGGCTCACGCAATTCATAATGGAATGATATCAAGCCAAATGGATATCAAAACGGCATTTCTCAATGGAGATATTGACGTAGAGGTATACATGAGAATTCCAAAGGGCATGGATGATCAACCAGGAAGAGTTTGTCGGTTGAATAAAAGTATTTATGGTCTAAAGCAATCACCACGACAATGGAATCAAAAGTTGATCACAGTGCTCAAGAAAATCCATCTTCGGCAATCAAATGCAGATCCCTGTTTATTTTTATCTTTGGACAAACAACAGATAGTAGCAGTCTACGTGGACGATCTTCTGATTTTGGGGGAAGAAGTGAAAATTGTTGAAGATATTTTAGCTCAACATTTTGAAGTAACTTTTCTAGGAATACCAAAATACCTGCTTTCAATCCAAATATCTTGGCAGGAAAATTATTTGGCTTTGTCCCAGGAGCAGTACATTTATAAGTTATCAGAAAAGTACAATTTTCTGAATTGCAAACCTACTTCAACTCCCATGGATTGTGGAACACGACTGGAGAAAGCGAAACCAGGTGATTCTAGGACTGATAAAGAACTGTATCAGTCGAAAATTGGAAGTCTTTTGTATCTAGCTATGGGAACAAGACCAGATATTGCCCATACCGTAAATGTTTTGTCTCAGTATTGTGTGGATCCATCAACCATACATAATAGTTCAGTACATCATCTTTTCCGTTATCTGAAAGGTTCCAGGCATTATAAACTGATTTTTAAACCAGTGGGTCCCCTTCACTGAAATTGTATAGTGACGCTTCTTTTGCAAACTCCCTAGATGATAGGCGGTCCTATACAGGATTTGTAGCATTTTATGGAGGATCAGTTGTCTGCTGGTGTACGAAGAAGCAACAAAGTGTAGCAGTTTCAACCACGGAGGCAGAATACATGGCACTATCAAGTACTTGCAGACAAGCAATGTGGATGTCACAATTACTAGAAGACTTGGGTCAGAATATAAAACCACTACTACTATGTGATAATCAGTCGACAATTCATTTATCTGTAAATCCTGTTATGCATCAAAGAAGCAAACACATTGACATTCATTATCATTATACCAGAGAAAGGTTTTTGAATGCAGATGTGAATATTACTTACGTTGCTTCGAAAGAAAATTTCGCTGATTTGTTTACAAAACCATTAGGAAGAGAGCAGTTCCATTATTTATTGTCAAAATTCATGGAGAGTTCACATTAAGGGAGAGTGTTGGAATGATGATAATGTGAACTGAATTAATAAACACTTTGTACAATGGTTACTATGAGATGTAATTTTTGATGTTGTTAGTTGATTACATATATGTCTACTGTTTGCCTCTGAGTTTATTTTTCTTCGAGTATTTCTCAAAAACTTCTAACAATCAATATATAAGATAAACTTGAATGTGAAACGAATATGGTATGCCTAGTAGAATAACTGTTATTCAGTTACCTTGGCGATTTGCTAATATTACTACTTTTGTCGAATCAATAGTTGACTCTACTATGAAATCAAATATACCTATAATATACCTTGCCAAATAAACAGTTTTATTTTCCTACCGTCGACTGGAGAAAACACCACGTTTTTAGGTTACTTGATTTTTATTTTGGATTACCGAATTCTATTACACGTTCACTGGTTCGTACTATGACTATTCAGCTTCTTTGGAATATTTGAATTTCCTTTTCCTTTCAATTTCCTTCGCGGTATATTTCAATCGCATTCTTTGGGCGTTAATATTTCATCCCTGCTGGCGGAGAATTGGTAATCATCTATCGCGGCGTGGAGCTCAATAGTAATAAAAATGAATGTCCTGTCGTAATTGTTTTCGGTCTGTTTTAACTTTTAGGTCGTCGCTGTCAACGTAACATATTCATGAGGCATTTTGATGGGTGGTGTTATTATATCAAATAATTTACGAGGTTTTCATTTCTTCGTCGGAACTCAGCCTTCTAATTTAATAGCGGACGAAGTAGAACAGTCGTTCACCTTTTTGTGTCGCGTTGCTTCAGTCAAGGGTATTACAAATTTTTACGTTAAAATAACTTGGTTGATCGCAGCCATCACTATATCGTTAACAAATAAAAGAAAGAGGGTGGGTCCCAGGACACTACCCTGCGGAACCCCTGTTACAATGTCATGGGATTCAGAGAAATAAGTTCCAGATTAAAGTCTAACTTTAACAGATTGAGTTCTCTCAGTCAAATATGTTTCAATCCAACTTAGACTTGAGCCACGTACCCCAAGGTTTCAAAGTTTATCAAGAAGCAGTTTGTGGTTGGTTGTGTCAAAAGCCCGTGTCATATCAAAGAGAATGCCTATCGTTCTATTCACCATTTTGGAATTTGGATAAGATATGATTGGTTAAAGAAAGAATGGCATCTTGAGTAGATAAACCAACTTGGAATCCGTATTGATTCTTTGAAATGATACTATATCTACTATAGAATTACATAAGTCTGGATTGATAGGAATTCTCGTAGATTTTAGAGAATGAGGATACTAATGCAATACATCTATAATTGGAAATCAAGTGCTTGTCATTTTTTTATGAACAGGAACTATTATTGCATGTTTCAGACACGATGGAAATACACCTTCAACAAAAGATGGATTCACCAAATGAGTGAGTGGTACGATTATATTTGATGCAACGTTCAACAAGATTTTGCCTGGCAAACCGTCTGCGCCACTGGAATTTTTTGCCGAAATAGACTTGAGAATATCAATGAGCTCAGCTTCCTCCAGTGGATAGAGGAAGAGTGAGTTCAGTTCAATATTATTATATTCAATAAAAAAATCACTGGAAGCTTCAGAAATATCACTACCTTCATTAATTTGAACATCATTTTCCGTTTCAAAATGCTTCGGTAAATATTTTGGAACCTTATTTGATGGCGTATTTTGTTCAATTATATCCCAGGCGACTTTGGACTTATTTTCTGCATCGATAAATTTATTGCTGAAGTATGATTTTTTCGCCTGGTCAATTTTTGTTCTATGGTTTCTCAAAAGAAACTTGTATTGTTGATTGATGATATCATCAGACTGCATTTCACTAATATTATAAATATCACGAAGAAATATGCTTTCGTTAATGATTTCGTTCGTTATCCAAGGTTTTTTATTGTTAATTTGTTTGCTATGTATTTTTTGAGATTGCAGTGGAAAAGGAATATATATACAATACAATACAATTTCCAGTAGACATAACAATGTATGGAATCCGTCAGTGTAGATTAATTACTAAATACTTATTACAAATGAGGTACATATCTACATGAAAAAAATAGACACCACAATATCATCTTAAAATATCAGATTACACACTGCCATGGGACATATATTCATTCAGATCATAAAACTCACCCTGAACCAAAAAATGTTTTAGTTGCTTTTTGAAGTTATTAAATGACTTACAATCGCGTACATGTCCAGGTAGTCTGTTAAAACATGCCGACCAAGATTATCTGGTGAATTTTTCCCCACATTCAATCTATTAAAGGGGGTGTGTAAAAAATTATGGGAACGAGTGAGATGATGGTGAAAATCACTATTCCTTAGATAATCCACCTTGTTTAAAAATACAAACTTAGAGAGTTCATATACAAGAATACTGTACAGAGTCATAATTCCCAATTTTTTAAACTGATCCCTACAGGATGTAGTCGGGGATAGACCTACTATACACCTAATTATACGTTTTTGTGCAACAAAAATAGCGTGGGTGCTAGATGATGAACCCCAAAAGCAAATTCCGTAATGGAGACGTGACGCAACATGTGCACCGTACACAGAGATAAGGCCGCTTAAGGGCAGAACTCGCTTTAAACATCTTATCATAAAACAGAGGCTGTTTAGTTTAGAACGCAGCTGATCACAATGCTTATTCCAGGATAGATTCTGATCAAGAGTTAAGCCCAAGAATTTAGTGCTATACAGTGCTAGTCAAAAGTCCTCTCCCCCCCTCGTATCTTTTGAACGGGTATACTTATAATAATGAAATTTGGAGGGTGGAAATAAACGGATGTAGGCTTCTCAACTGGTCATAACAGGTGACGCAATAGTCATAAATGACGTCACAAGGCCACTGTGACCAATAATTTTAAATGGGACCCTATGGCAAGTGACAGCTCGTTTGAAAGGTATTGACAATACCTATTCAGTCATACCAATTTTGTTTGGGTTTCGGCTGATTTCGATTGATAAATTGAAGAAATACGAAAATTATAGTTTCGCATTTAATTAATAAAGATTTTAAAGTACGCCTCTGGTTAATTGTCAAAAAGGTTGACGTTTTTGAATTCTCTACTTATCAAAAGTGTTTATACCTTGAAAATTTACCTAAGCTATTGTTCAACGAGACGTTTAAGTGTTTACATAGGCAAAATGGTACGTACTGTAGTCGACAAAGTAGCAGCTATCTTAATAATTGGTGAATGTAGAAACAATTTCCATGCAGCGGAACGACTGTTTAATGAGAGGTACCCCGATCGCCCTATATCGAGGGTTTATTTGAGGGAGCTTCTTCGGAAGTTTGAAGCATCAGGTAGTGTTCAAGATGCCAAACGATCTGGTCGACCAACAATTAGTGATGACAAAAAAATTTACATAATTGGAGAAATGGTAGTAAACCCTACTTCTTCCACAGCCCAAGTTGCGTCTATCTGTGAAGTCAGTCAAAGGACAGTACATAGGGTGTTGGCTAAAAACAAATTTCATCCATACAAATTAAAAATGGTGCACCAACTTTCAGATGATGACCCCGACCGAAGACTAGAATTCTGTGAAACTATGTCCAATAAAATGAACCAACAACCAGGCTACATACAGACAATTTGTTTTAGTGACGAAAGTACTTTCTTTCTCAATGGAAATGTTAACACTCAAAATGTGAGGTATTGGAGTGACACAAATCCTCACATCTTTCGTGAAAAACATACTCAATTTCCAGAAAAGTAAATGTTTGGGCAGGTATTTTGGGAAACCACATAGTTGGGCCTCTTTTCTCAATGCTAACTTAACCGGTGAATTGTATCTGGAGATGTTACAAAATGATATTGAGTCGTTAATTCTTGAAATTCTAGAAGATAATCCAGATGAATTCGACAACTTGGAAATAACGTTTCAACAAGATGGTGCTCCTGCACACTATTACGGTGCAGTAAGACGTTACCTAGATGAAGAATATCGTGGTAGATGGATTGGACGACGAGGTTCGATCGAATGGCCAGCTCGGTCACCGGACCTTACACCATTAGATTTTTTTCTATGGGGGTACTTGAAATCTAAGGTTTACGCTACAGCACCTGACAGTATTGCCATTCTGAAACAACGAATTGTTGAAGAATGTAGGGCAATTTCCGCTGACACACTGGGACGAGTACGACAAGAGTTTAGCAATAGGATGCATTACTGCCAGGAAGTAGATGGAGCACATTTTGAACACTTATTATAGGAACTGGTTCTTAAATCTTTATTAATTAAATGCGAAACTATAATTTTCGTATTTCTTAAATTTATCAATCAAAATCAGCCGAAACCCAAACAAAATTGGTATGACTGAATAGGTATTTTCAAACGAGCTGTCACTTGCCATAGGGTCCCATTTAAAATTATTGGTCACAGTGGCCTTGTGACGTCATTTATGACTATTGCGTCACCTGTTATGACCAGTTGAGAAGCCTACATCCGTTTATTTCCACCCTCCAAATTTCATTATTATAAGTATACCCGTTCAAAAAATACGAGGGGGGAGGGGACTTTTGACTAGCACTGTATATATATATATTGTTATGTAATGAGAATTTGCAAATATAAATTGTTTTTATTTAATGAAAATAGATAATAATTATTTTCGCTCTTCTTTGTGAGCCAAATTGTTATGATATAGATAAGTATTTGCAAATATAATAGTTGTAACTTTGTTTTCCACTTTGGGTTCAATTGATATGATATAGATAAGTATTTTCGCCCTGTATAATATATTTTTGCAATGTAATAATAATAATTGCTAGCTAACGTCACTGTTTTCTCGTCACGTTGCTGCCAATTGTTATCACTTTCCTTACCACAGCTAAGCTCAGTTGATACGCCTCTTGTCTCAGATAGCCGGTTCAGGCAATTGAGCCACTGGCCACTGCTTGATGTCAATTTCTATTCAGTGTTTATAAATACGATTGCCGATAATTGTGGAAAATAAGCAAAAAAGTATCAAAAAGCAATTATTTCCTTTATTCAGGAAAACTTAAATTTACCTGGCCTACGATCGATAACTTATTCTGATGTCAATCTACAAATTTTCATGGATAATCATGAGAAACAGGTCATGGATAAATAGACACAACCTCACTTTTATCTTAAAAGTGAAATTTTCTTTAATAGTTCAAATTCAAATGAAATAAAGTTCTTCTGATGGAATATGAGTTATTAGTGAAATTGTTCAGTTCGTGATGTGCACTAGGAAAGTTTATACCTGTCGCTGGAACGGTCGCTGTTCAATATACACCCAGATTTGGATTCTTTTTCACTCCAATGCTCTCAGGAACTCCAATACCAAAAAGAAGGAACCATACATATTCAGAAATCAGCTTGGAATATTTGTATATGGTGTAAAAATAAGGTAATGTTGGTTTTCTGCTTATAATGTTGAAATTAATGAATTTTTCTTTTCTTTCCAAATAAACGTGGCATTCGTTTTCAAATTATTTTCTCTCCTCGTGGCTTTGTTTTCCGTCTCCTGGATACCAATTTTCCTCATTCCTTCTGATTTGAATTTTTGAATTCGCGCACTATATTGTCACATTTTCACTGTTTGGGGTTATTTGTCAAAACTTATAAATAGAACTATTTTTACTTTCTTATAAACTATATACAATTTCAGTGATAATTGTCTCTGACACTTTCTCGTTCTTATTTTCTTACAATTTCAAATCATTCATTTGACCATACTGTTCCCTGATTGGCTATTGTCATCAAGAAGTTTGCTGTTCTCCCATTGGCTACTTTTAGTTAGATACAGTTTCATATACTGTATGTTTCAAGTTCATAATTTTGTGGATCACATTTTATTCAGGATGATTTTGTAAATCTAGACTTTTTGTTGTCTTTTGAACAATTATGGGTTGTTATCATTATGACAGTGTATGAAATTGATTGTATTATAGTATTTGGATATTTTTATCTATTCATATTATACAGAGGCTTAATAAAGGAAATAGAATTCCAAAAATTATGTAGAAACAATCTCTTGAAACTAATAGTATTAAATAATTATTCTTTTTGTGGGTTTTTTCCTTTTAAAATATATAATTGTTTTTATAACATAACAATATATATATATATATATATATATATATATATATATATATGATATAGAATTTGGAAAACTTGTTGAAATAATGAATATTTTGATCACTGAATGTTTTTCTAATTGTGCAACGAGTACGTGCGTGATCAGAAAAATCGGGATGTATGATAGTCGCAAGAATTTGGTTGGATGTAGAGGCAAAAATATTACCAACGGTAGATTTACAATTTCCTTGTATTCTGGTGTAATTAAAAACATATTGGTTCAATCCATAAGATGCCTGTAAATCACGAAAAAATCTTGCATTTCTGTCTGTAACATTTTGGTGGAAATTGAAATTGAAATCACCACAAATACACTTGACAGATTTACTACTTTTTGCAAGAAACAATTATAAGAATGATTCCATTTTTGACGAGAATATTTTACTAGAATACGCATTTTTCAATCATTCTGAAAAAAAATAATTTGTTATATCAAGCATCAAAAACTGTATCTTGACACCAATTTTCATAACTTTAGTTTCATTTCCAAGGCTCTCTATGGTTTTTTTTCTTCGTCAAAAACGGAAAAAGTTTATTAGGCAATTTTTGTTTCAAAATTTGACTACACCACTCGATTTGTAGTCGTTATAAATGGAAACCATGGAAATTTCATAGGAAAATATTGGTTAACAACGAAGTTACAACAACTTAAATTTTGGAAACAAAGTATTTGATTATAATTTTTATTTAGATTATAGACATATTTGAAATCTGGCAACACTGCCGATACAGAGTCGAACACCAGCGAATTTGTACAGCGGAAATCCGAAGTCAATAGCTCATTCCGTTCTACAGTTATAACTCCTGAAAGTATGGTAATGTGAGCGATTTGAGGTTGAAGCGATTTTGTAATAAAAATCTGACTACGCCACTGGATTTGTAAATTATATTCCCTTAAAATAATGTATTCAAGTTTAGGTTAAAAGTGTATTCGAAAATAACAGAAAATTAAGAATTTATTTTCAAGTTATGCAGTCTTCCATGGCCGATAAAAACGAAATGAACCGAATCAAGTTTTAAAGTATCAAAATTATTTATTGAATAATAAAACAGAAAGCAGTACAGAAAATATTCTTTTTAAATTCTGCAAAACTCATTTGAAACAAGCTTTCAGAGAAGGTATCAATAATTTGGGGAAAGTTGAACTAATACATTAGGCATAGGTATTGTACTAAATCAATAGTAGGCTGTGATTTAGTACACCACAAATCGCTCACATTACCATACTTTCAGGAGTTATAATTGTAGAACGGAATGAGCTATTGACTTCGGATTTTCGCTGTACAAATTCATGGTGTTCTACTTTGTATCGGCAGTGTTGCCAGATTTTAAATATGTATATAATCTAAATAAAAATTATAATCAAATACTTTGTTTCCAAAATTGAAGTTGTTGTAACTTCGTTGTTGACCAATATTTTTTTTGAAATTGTGACGGATTTCATTTATAACGACTACGAATCCAGTGATGTAGTCAAATTCAAAAACAAAAATTGCCTAATAAACTTTTGCTGTTTTTGACAAAGAAAAAACCATAGAGTGCCTTGGAAATGAAACTAAAGTTATGAAAATTTGTGTCAAGATACAGTTTCTGATGGTTAATATAAAAAAAAAATATTTTTGAGATTGACTGAAAAACGCGTTTTCTACAGGGGTGATTCCATTTCAAATGGGTCACACTGTATTTGGTTAGAATATTAATGGAAGTCGATCACCAAATCTCTTATATTTCTGCTCATAACAATGTTTCCCAAGTGGAACCAAAAACAAATCGAATCATTAAAACTGTGGATTCTCAGGTTACTTCTGAATATGAATGGAATAATCATTTCGCTTCTTTACATCAAATATCAATAAATGCGTCATTAAATCTATCCAACAACAACCGTAGCGCAGTAATAGACTAGATAATGGCTGGGATCCTATGACGATAATAGAAAAACATAATTTATAACAATATGTTTGCTTAATAAACATTTACCATCTACTAACGAAGCGTCGCTTGCGGCAATTTCTGGAAACGTATTTAGTTAATATGCAAAACAATCTCTGATGGCATAAATGAATGAATACGTAAATATCCACTACGAATATTATGAATAATGATGTACACTTTGGATGAGTACTGCAGAGGAATTAGGAAGATTGGTAGAATTTTCCGTTGTAGCAGCGATCTCTCCTCCGGATAAATGTTATATATTTCAAAATTAGTTGGTTGGCTATTTTCTCGCAACCGTTCCGAGATTAGATTCATCATCAGGGATTTGTATTATGACAATATGTATTGATAAAGAAATGAGAAAGGAATTTTTGAAATAGCTTCAAGTCCGGTTGATTGGGGGGCCATGCTAATGGACATCTTATTCCGATTCATTTTCCTCGTAGATTTTTATTTTCAGAAAATATTTCTTCTCAATATTTATTGAGAATGTTTTTCTTCTCAACATGAAAACTTTCCCGAAAGATAATCTTGAACAATGGAAGAAGTGACTAAAGTTTATATTTCAATTGCAGATGATTCCACATCTGATTTTATTCGCCAATGGGATAAAGAGGGCCACAAATCTCCGGATTTCAAAATGTTTGAAAACCAACGGTGGTCATTTTGAACAATTATCGTGAACGTATTCTGAAGTTATTTTACTAACTTCGTTAATTGCTGGTTAACCGTTTTGTTATTTGGTATTTTACGAAATTGTTACGAACTTTTAGTTAACTTATGTATGTTTAGTTCAAATCTTGCAAGTGAATTTTGACCTACTTCTATTTTTTCGATTACCGTGAAATTTGGCAGGTGTTCATAATTCCAATGCAATATGGAATTTTTGCCAGAGAAAAAACAAAATGGCGACTCCAATATGGCGGACGAGTTTTTAACTGACGAAATAAAAAAGAAGGAAGTTCTCAAGTCGACGCGTATATTTTTTTATGTGTGATCACGCTCAACTTTTCAAAGAGCAGTTTGATTCCCATGATTATAATTCATTGAATAGGGTGTGAGTCGAAGTTGACCCCATTCGAATTTGAACAAAAAAATCCATCCCTAAGGGTAGCAAAATGGAGCGTTCACCCTCTGGATTTTGGTCCGTTAACCGATTCTATCAGGCATAACTTTGTAGAGGATTTTCTGATTTGGATGATTCTTTTTTTATTAGATAGGCTATACCTCATAGTTGATCATATTCCAATTTGGATTGAAATGACGCACCCCTATGGGTAGAAAAATAGAGGATGATTGATTTTTCACTTGTGAACAGTGGCACACATATGTAGTTGACATTGACATATCCTCCTACATTCGTCACAATAATTACATTCCATAGACAAATTGAAAATAAAGAGACTGTTTGAAACATTGGCGATCTTGACCACCAAGTTTTTGGTACGACCAGTCGCGCATGGAGGCGCTGCCCGCAATCGACAGACGAATGAAGACATGATAATTTTCCAATAGGCTTTTTCATTCAGATGACTTTGTTTACCTGTCAGACCCAACGGCATTGACGGCGATTTTTTTTTAAAGGAAATAAAATATTTCCGAGTTTTCCTATGGATAGTTGACTTGAATTTATATGGAGAAGAAGACTCACCATTAGAAAATAGTCGTGTACATTATTTTATCTACGAATGAAAGGTTTTTGGCGGTATAAAATAGGTAATAAGTACCTAACCTACGAAGAAAGTTACGAACGCCAATGTATGCAGGTGCATTTGTCATGAAGTTGACTGTTGACATAATGTGAAAATACCGCTAATTTTGAACTTAGCCAATCTCAAATTGTTATTTCAAAACTAACCAATGGCTATTCACTTTCCCAATAGCCAATCAGACTTTGGGTTTCAAAACGAGCGCATGCGCCTTAAAATATCATCTAAATGAAAAGGCCTATTTCGACGTTTGTCAGAAAATGACAAACCACGTAATAATTTCAGAATAATTCTACTGTTATTGTCATCGAGAAATTATTGATAGAAATTATACTATGGACTTGAATTCGGAACCCAACGTCGAAAATAAAATGTTTGGTTATTCGAGTTGACGCTGAAATTCCTGGAAATATTCTTTTACAAGGTAAAATATAACCTGCTTTTCACACACTGATACTTATTTCCATCCATCAGTTGCAGAATTTTTTCCACAAGTTGGTACTTATTTCCATCCAAAAGTTTCCATTTCCTATCACCATTTGAGGAAGTACGAAGTACATGGTCTACTTAATGATTATCATCAAACTGGAGTATTTGTTATACCTACTCGTTATTCTTTGTGCTAATAAATTAACAAAATTATTGAAGGTATGTTGTAAATGTAATTTGTTTTCATTTTGGTTGATTTAATGATAAGACTGAAGGATATTTTCAATTTTGTTGTTTTTCAGAGTTTTATTATTGTTTTGTCTTAGATAAAATAAAATGTGTTTTTTATGGTGTTTAACTTATTATTCTTATTTTATAAAAACTTTAATTTTGTTCCTTGATATCATGAAACAAATATTTATTTTGAAACTTTATTTCAACCACGAACTAACATTCTACGAATCGATTACTGTATATATTTTATCAGTGATCGATTTGCCATTCCTGTATTTCATATGATACAACCATTCATATGAAATACAGGAAATCAAATCGATCATTTATAAAATATATACCATATCAATCATATTAAAGTAATACATTTAAAAAACCCGCCTTAACTCAATCGGTAACTGAAGAGAAATCTGTTTTATCAAATGTACTGAATTAGTTCGGCCAGTTGCGAGATATGTCGCCACTGTCTAAACGTGGTGCCAACTTTTTCTGCAGGTTTGACAACTCTCTTTATTTTTAGTTTCTCTATGTTACATTCTATGAAAGGATGGAATTATATACAAAGTGATTAAATCAACTAACCAAAACTCTCAAAAATAATTGATATTATATAAGTAACAATAAATAGTTGAAGTAGATGATCATATTATTCAACAGTTAATAGTTGAAGTAAGCTAGGTAAGTGAGTATTTTGGAAGTAATCAAAAATTAAGTAGGTAGTAATTAATAGATTCCTGACACAAAAAATTGAAAAATACAAACTCGTTAACAAAAACTCAAACCCACGAAAAAATCAACTAAAAAGCAAGAAATAAAAAAAACCCTCTCAGTCTTTATGATAATTCAGCTCCTAAACTAATGTGAGTAACTAATTTTGAGGCGCCAAACAAATTAGCAATTTTTTTTTTTTATGTTCTGGTTCCCACGAAAAGGGATATCCTGTAATGTTCAGAGAACATCGTGGGAACCAAGGGAAAGAAGGTAGGAGTTGGTGTTCTTCTTAAATTTCTGGAGGTTGTATGCCTCGGGGAACACCTCCCTAGGATCGAGTTCCAAAGCCTCGCTGTTCGTTGGATGAACGAGTCTTTGGAAAGTGATGTTCTGCAGGTCTCCAAAGTGACCACGAAGGGGTGTGATGACTGAACTTGACGGGTTAATCTCGAAGAGACTGCCAAAGCAGGAACGATTGTTGATATTTCAGAAGAGCATCGCCCATGAAAATATCTATAAAATAGAGACAAATCGCTAACTTTTCTACGGTGTTCCAGACAAGTGAGCGAGTTTGTAAGCGAGGCATCACCAACGAGACGAATTGCCCTTTTTTGGACAGAATCCAATAGCCTCAGGATATGTTTAGGTGCCGCGCTCCAAATATGGGAACAGTATTCCAGGACAGGTCGGATCTGTGCCTTATAGATCATAAGCAGCTGAGTGGGGGTGAAATAGCTCTTGGCACGAAACAAAAACCAAGTTTTGGGATGCACTTTGGCAATGGACCTCACGTGATTTTCCCAGGAAAGGTTATTGCTGATGGTAATACCAAGCATCGATATGGATGACTTCAGTGGTATGGTTACTCCTGACAAAGTTATGTTAGGCACAGTGAGATCGGCTTTTCTAGAGAAAAGACATGCTTGTGTTTTGTTTGCATTGAATTCTACCAAGTTATTAGATCCCCACTCGAGAATTGTTGCTAAGTCCATATTTATATTATTAACATTTCTTCCTCGTTCATTTCTGGTTTCACGGGCTGATATAGGGGCCCTGGAAGAGAAAGCGGTATGGAGGGTACTATCATCGGTAAAGCTGTGTACTGGACATAAAGTTGCTTTCAACAGGTCGTTGATGTGAAGTAGAAATAGTGTTGGTGCGAGAATAGATCCTTGCGGAACACCAGCATTTATGAGTAGAGTGTCAGATGAAACTCCATCGACCACTACATGGAGAGACCTGTTTGAGAGAAAACTAGCAAGCAGAGAACACAGCTGAGGGGGCAAGCCATAAGACGGAAGCTTGGCGAGGAGTACCTGGTGCCAAACTCGATCGAACGCCTTGGAGATATCTAAAGCCACAGCTAAAGTTTCTCCATACTTTTCAATTGAATTAGGTAAAGCGTAAAATGATGGCAGCGAGATGCGTTTTGATTACTTCTTCAAAGTAATATAATGATCTTCGATAATTGTTTGTTTGGCGTTATCTCAAAATTAGTTACTCACATTAGTTTAGGAGCTCAATTATCATGAAGACTAAGAAGGTTTATTTAATTTTTTGCTTTCCAGTTGATTTGTTTCGTCGGTTTAATTTTTTGTTAAAAAGTTTTCATGTGATGATGGCTCGATTCTATTCAAAATTGGTATGTTGGGGTTTTTGGGGTCAGAGATCATGATTTCCACTGATTCAAGATGGCGGCTCCAAGATTTCGACGAGTTTTGTGATTATAGCCCGATTCCATTCAAAATTGGTGTGAGGAGGTTTTTGGGGTCGGACATCTTGATGTTTTTGTGAAAATTCATGAATACAAGATGGCGGCAAGATTTTGAATCTGCTTCTCACAGAATTACCCATATCGAACAATTGAAGAACTTATTTTTCCATTTTAGTACATTTGTATGAAAGCTTGTCCTAAAAATGGTTTTTTAATAATGTTTTCATTAGTTCAGTTCATTTCGTTTCGCTCTCAGTTTTGACCCATAACTGATGAAATTATTTTATAATCGTAGAAATTTTCTCTCGTTCATTGGTTGTAAATCGGAATACATTTCATTGAACCTTCTGCATGTTCTTGCTATAATTTGATCACATTGACCATGCACAATTCTATCAAAACTTCATTTTGAAAGTTATTGCTTTTCATTTTGTTTCTTTTCAGATTTCAGATCAAATTTCTGTTAATGAACGCGCAAACGTTTTATTATTGATGCACTGATCGTCGAATTTTCATAACGACATGTTCCATGACATTTAATAGCTACCTAATACAAAATATGGGGAAATAATCTGATTTTTATAGAAACTTGCTTTTTTCTTATCTGATCATTCAGGTATAGGAACATGATACATCATTTGGAAGAAACTCAATTTCTCTCGGGAGATTTGATGATATACAGGGTGTTCCTTGAAAAAATTACTTCACATCATTTGTGTATCTATCGGTAAAATTACAAATGTTGAACGACCCTGTATAATAGAGAACAAATTCCCTTAGACATGAAAATGTCCAGAAAAGCACATTGAACTAATACACAGGACATTGCTGAACTACACCCTGAATTTCAGCTTTCTACGCATCGAAATACCACAGTAATAAACATTCAATTGAAGCTATGTTTTGCACAAAAAATAATAAAATCTATTATTTTTTCAAAAACCGCTGGAGATAGGCTAAGAGAAAAATTCCACAAAAATAATCGCAATAGCAAAGCTAATAATGCAATAATATACAGGGTGTCCCATTTAAAATATCAAAGTTGTTGCTATTTTTCAATATAAGCGGTAACACTGTAGCGCTGAAAATGTTTCAGGTAGATAGAACACAACTAATTACCCTAGAAACCAACATTTCATAATAATCCTATGTCACGTTCTTCGTAACCCACTATCGACCATGTATAAAACTATGGATCACTGTTAGAATACAATACTGCATTTTTTTTAAAACTTAGTTTTCCAATGCCAACGTTCCATATACTCAATCAAGATTACTTATTTATTTGGAATTCGTTGAATATCGTTATCGATGAAAATTTCATCGATTAGTCTAGTTTCCCTGTATAATTTTTATAATGTACACATTAGAAATATCATGTTTCTATTTAATCGAAGATCATTCCCATTCAACTGAGTGGGTATGAATATTTCAGTTACCCTATTCTGTGTGTAAGCAGGAATCATGAATAAAACCATAAACGATATGTCAATTTCAGAGAAATAAAAAATTAACCACTTTGTGACAATAGTAAACCTGAAATATATGTTCCATTCTGGAACAGGCGACGTTTAATCGTCTTTTCCAGGCCAGAAAATGTGCATACGAGTTGTTATTTTTCGAAATAACGAAAGTATGAAGCCAAGATTTTGTAAAATTTATTTAACAATACTCCATTTATGAGCAAATATTTTTGCCGAATGCAATAAACATTTGAATAATGTGGAATGTTGAATTGATTGTTTGGTAAATGTATAAAAAGAGTATAAGCATCATTGCAAGCTACATGATATGGGTATTCAATTTCATAGTGATGAAACAAACAACCTGTTTATATCCAAACTGGTAGATGAACTAGAAGTTGAAGTTGTAGTCAACACACTTTGAAACACTTTACAAATCACAATTATAAAAAAATCAGTTTTAAAAACATTTCTTTCTTTCGATATTGTCAGATTATATAGAAATATTAGAAAACTCTTTCATTATATTTTGGAATCACAAACATTGAATTTAAAAATTGAAGTAAAAACTCTCTGATGTTAATCCTTCTGAGTGTGTATGATACAATGTTCAGTTGTAACGAAGAATCCGAAATTTAGGTTCCAGAGTGTTGTAATTGATGTGATGCCCTCCTGAAACATTTCGGTACTTTAGGATAGCGATGCGATAGTTGAAAAAAATGAGTTGTCCTCGAAAAATGATCAGGTTGTCCCTTTTGGATGTGTAGGAAAGTGAACACCTATCGATGAATAATATTCACAAAAATCTCCCGGCACATAAGCATGAACTCCCAAACGGAATCACTCGTACATGCTCTTAAACCCACAAGTAAATCCACGTTTATCGTCATGTTTGTACGCTTAATAATTTTTACTACTGCATTAATGCATTTTCATTCACAACACCTTCATAATTGTTTGTGGAAATAAGACGCACGGATTGTTGTTCATTCATACGTACACATATTTCGTACGACAAACGGTGCATGTGATTGGTGTAACGCAAGAGATTAGCTGTTAATTTGAGGGATTGAAATAGCGTTCACACGTTAAATGCGGAATAACAATGCGCCTGTTTGGAATCTTACTTAGCGTTGAGCCACCTGATTGTTGTATTTCCTGAGAGCCGTTTTAGGAAAGACGCGAAAGTGCCCTGTCGACGGGATTACGTTTATTGTTCGCAGTTTCGTAAATATCCCAGAAATTGGTAGCTTGAGCTATGTGAAGTTATTACTCCTTCCTAGAATATTGTTGAAACTATACAATACTGCTATTCAATCTATTATATCGAATGTACCTGAAAGAGATATGAATGCATTTTTTTTGAGGCTCCTGCTAACTTCACTACTGATTACGAGAATTCGCGAAGAATGATCCCATGTTCATAACTATGCAATTAGGTTATTATTATTATCAATTCAGACAGTACCACAGGAACAGTCCTAGGACCACTTTATTTATTATTTCATGAATAGTATTTTTAATCTTTAAGCATGGGGAAACATTCTTAGTTTTGCTGATGACACAGCTATTATACAGGGTGTCCCGAAACTATGGTGCCAAATTGAAACGAAAAATAAATAGCACTTTCCTAATATCTTTTTTCTCTAATGTTGTTCGTTGCAGGGATAGAGGGTGTTGACTATGAAAAATTCAAAGAATTTTTTATTCATAACTTCCACAGTTTTGCAAATTTTTTAATTACATTTGGAGGAATGTTATTGTACAATAAGTGCTTTATTTCGAAAAAAAAACACATTTTCAGTTGCCACCAGTGGCGTACAAGAAGGGTATTATGGTCCTTCTCTCCCTCATTTTTTACGCCACTGGTGGAATCAGAAAAAAATATTATTTTTTCGCATTACTCATTCAATTTTGAGTAAAAAATGTATACCTGTTTGGATCCGAAAAAAACGACCATTTTCAAGATAATTACAATTACATTAATACAAACGTACTAGTAATGAAAAAATTGTACGGCTGAAGTGAATTTTACAATCCTAATTACTGGTTTAAATCACAACTGGATATTCTACCGAAAAATTGAATGACACTTTACAAACGTACTAGTAATGAAAAAATTGTACGGCTGAAGTGATA
>JAFIRS010007570.1:0-23880 GCA_018342105.1 Gonioctena quinquepunctata | reverse complement strand
TTGCCAGAGAAAAAATCTACTATTTCAAAGCAAAATATTTAAATGTTGCCAGTGCAAAAATATACTATTTTAAAGCAAGTGCCAAAGGAAAATATAGCGTTATAACCAAAATACTCTAGTAAGCTACAAAAAATATAGGGTTTCTGAACCAAGATAATAGTCAGAGTAAAAGTATACTCTTCAGCCAAGATGAGAAGAGAGAGACACACGTCTTTCAGTGAGCACCACTATCTTAGAAAAAGATAAAGTGAAATAATTCTTTTTATTGAAGAATTTCCAGAGATTAATCGAAGAGGGAAACCACACGTCTTTCAGTGGGCACAACTCTCTTAGAAAAAGATAATGTTGAATAATTCTTTCAATTGAAGAATTTTTAAAGATAACTGAAGAGGGAGACCTCACGTCTTTCAGTGGGCACAACTCTCTTAGATAAAGATAAATTTGAAATAGGGCGGCAATTCCCTTTTCAAATCGATAAACAGGTAATTCTCAAAAAATTTGTGAATCTCCCTGCTCTTGGCGACAAGGTAGTAACTGAAGTGAATTGACTCTGCAACGATCAAAAATCAAATAAGCTCCACTGGGAATTGAATGGAGTAATGGATATATAAGAAATTTATTAAACGGATATCAACTTTACGCTTGAGGCATATATTGAATCGAGTGTTCTGAGACCAGTTAGGCCAGAGGTACAACTCTCTCCATAAGCAATTCTTTCTCAAGAGAAAAGAAAATTACTCTCATAAACATATAGTTATGAAATAAAGAAAATTGCTTACCAGAGAGTCGTCCTATTAGTCACTCCAAACTGTCCCAGAACAGTCGAATACGCCCTTCACTTCAATCGGAATCCTTGGAACAATCCACTGGTCGTGTGAGGTAAGTAAGCTCTAGTCCATTCGAAATAACCAATTACTTGGTACCTAAAAAATGCAGAAGCGTAGAACTGATTTCCAATAAAAAAAAATCAGTTCCCAATATTCGGAACAGATGTTACGTTAGCCACAATATGTACTATGAATGATTTGTCAAAATGGCCGAAATATCTATATTTAACCTTCAAAAATTACCATGCGGTATACCAAGAATTCTAATATTACAAGCATAAGGAAAAAGAAGAAAATACTAATCAGCTACAACATTAATTGAAAGATAAAGAGAATAATATTACTCAACTAAACTCCAGCAGTGAAACTTATTTAACTTATAGATCGTACATACCAAAATCAATTCACTCAGTCCACCTGCCTATCTCGACGTTCCAATCAAGAAAGAGAACGATTATCCTTTTGGTTCGACGAAATCACAGTTCACCTGTTTTTCATTCTCGGTTTTTTTCCTATTGAAAAACACTTATAAAAAAGGAACAACTGCTCGACAACAAAACTCGTCCAACTTGACAGAATACGAACTCATGATCACAAGTTCAAAGACGATAATGATGGCGCTGTCCCATAGTTCACCGTCGACCGTGACTACTGACCCGTTCCACCGTAAGATAACCGGAATAGTTATGAGAAATTGATTATGTATAAGGAAGTAACGAAAAATTCGTTACAACCTCTTGTGGGGTATTCATGTTGAAAAGGGAAACATTCTCAATTGAATATTGATAGAAAGATTTTTCTGTGAATTGAAAAATCCACGATTAAAAGAAGTTATTTTTTGTGAATGTCTAACAGAAAACAACTACCTTCCCGGCTAAAGCCACGCTGGACATTGAACTACATCTGACAGATATTCTGAAAAAGCCCTAACTCAAAAGAAAAAATCTGATATTGAAAATTTGCATTTTCATTCAGATAGTTATTTGATTTTCTATTCCAGTCTTGATTAAGAACTCATAAAGATGAATGAGGCAAAGAAGAATGTTTTCCAAAAGAGAGTACTCACAAGAAATCATTCGTAACATTGACGCAGGAGAGACATCGCATTCACTAGGCTTCAATACATTTTTGTCGACGAAAATCTATTTCACGCTTCCACTCATCAGGGAGACCGGAAGAAATGGGAAACACATTTTCAAGAAGCAGTCTCACTTTGCAAAGATGGAAAGAGTTAGAATCATTTCTTCTGGAGAGACACTTTGAAATTAGTGTTTTCCGACATTAAAAACCTGTCATGGGGTATGTAAGATTGATTTGTTAAAAATATAAACAGGATGTTCATAAAATCAGATGTGGAATCATCTGCGACTGAAAGATAAACTTTAGTCACTATCTTCCATCGTCAAGATAACCTCTTATGGGGTATTCATGTTGAAAAGGGAAACATTCTCAATTAAATATTGATAGAAAGATTTTTCTGTGAATTGAAAAATCCACGATTAAAAGAAGTTATTTTTTGTGAATGTCCAATAGAAAACAACTACTTCCCCGGCTAAAGCCACGCTGGACATGGAACTACATCTGATAGATATTCTGAAAAGGCCCTAACTTGAAAGAAAAAATCTGAAATTGAAAATTTGCATTTTCATTCAGATAGTTATTTGATTTTCTATTCCAGTCTTAATTAAGAACTCATAAAGATGAATGAGGCAAAAAAAAATGTTTTCCAAAAGAGAGTACTCACCAGAAATCATTCGTAACATTGACGCAGGAGAGACATCGCATTCACTAGGTCTTCAATACATTTTTGTCGACGAAAATCTATTTCACGCTTCCACGATCATCAGGAAGACCGGAAGAAATGGGAAACACATTTTCAAGAAGCAATCTCACTTTGCAAAAATGGAAAAAGTTAGAATCATTTCTTTTGGAGAGACACTTTGAAATTAGTGTTTTCTGACATTAAAACCTGTCATGGGGTATGATAGATTGATTTGTTGAAAATATAAACAGGATGTTCATAAAATCAGATGTGGAATCATCTGCGACTGAATGATAAACTTTAGTCAGTATCTTCCATCGTGAAGATAACCTCTTGTGGGGTATTCATGTTGAAAAGGGAAACATTCTCAATTAAATATTGATAGAAAGATTTTTCTGTGAATTGAAAAATCCACGATTAAAAGAAGTTATTTTTTGTTAATGTCTAACAGAAAACAACTACTTCCTCGGCTAAAGCCACGCTGGACATTGAACTACATCTGATAGATATTCTGAAAAGGCCCTAACTCAAAAGAAAAAATCTGAAATTGAAAATTTGCATTTTCATTCAGATAGTTATTTGATTTTCTATTTCAGTCTTAATTAAGAACTCATAAAGATGAATTTGTAAGCGCGCACCGGTGGCTGGTTTCCGTGAATTTTCCAGTATCAGGTAACACCTAAACCAAAAAACGTAGATATGATTGAATAAAACTATACATTCCGAGGATCAAATAAAAAAGGACAAAGGCGCATGAACGAAAGTAGGAGGCGCCTAATAACATTTTTTTCAAATGAACACGATTAGTATGTTCGATAGCTAAACTTCCAACACCAGCAGGGGCTGTCCCGTCGCCCCCTCGGGAGGGCAAGTTGACAGTCAGACAGTCCCCAAGCAAAAAGCTACAACTCCTCTCCCTCTTCCTACCCCTCTAGGAGGAGACCAAGAAAGAAGCTGTTATTGTATAAATGTATATATTAGTTAAGTCCAATATGCAACCTGTAAATAGAAGAAATACATATTTTTGATTGATTGATTGGTGTGTGGTCAGGTTGACAAGAGTCTCATCGTTATCTGAGCCAAGCAACATCGGCGGGTTAGTACTTGAATGGGTGACCACCTGCCAACGAAGGTGCGCGTTAAAAAAAACTTTAACAACAGTAGCGTAGTAGCATATTCGCAGTTGCAGGCGTCATATCAATGAGCACGAGATATGACGATAGATATGCCATCCGGAGAGGATGTTAAGATGGCGGTCCCGAGTTCATAGATATATAGCTCGTTGCGAAATCCCACCTCTGAAACAACAGAGCATTCGGCAAAATTTCCGGTTGGGGTAAGTGTGCTCACCGGAGTCGGTGTTCAGCCCTGGTCGCAGAAATAGGCCGACGTTAAATAAAGCAATGAAAAAAACAATTTGTAATACAAATAAAGAAACCAAATTATTGAATCTCGTAGGGAAATAGACATTTTCAATGATCCAAACAAAAAACACAATTATACGAAGCTGGATTATCCCTCTAAAAACATTTTTCATGGGCCCAGTTTCCATAACTTCTTCAAATTTTATTATTCATTTTAAAGAATTAAATGTCCCATCTGCAAAAATTTATGAAACCGTATTGTCTCTCAGCTAATTGACGACTTCACTGCCAAGTTTCCGGATCTCACTGGAAAGTCTCTCCACATGGTTTGGCCAAAAATAGGATCAGTTGTTGTGGATTTACTCAAAGCCAAGGGAATACAGCATGAAGACTTGCATTCGTCTCTCATAGATATGCATGTGCAATCAGTAAAACTGCTACCTTTCCTTTTTGTACCACCACAGATAAGGACAAGAACCACTAAAAGAGTGGCAAAACTATCCAGAACAGAAATGGCTGACAGATTCTTCCTACAAGTACCCGTAAGACTAACTTTCTTACTTTCATTTTTTATATTAAATATTAGGTACCTTAGTGGATCCTTGAACATCTGGAACCTTCCACTGTTCAAATCATAGTTGAACTTGATAATCGAAAAATGATAATACATAACGTCTCACTGTTTTTTGGGGAGGTATAGGTATATTCCATATTTTGTGTTTTCTCTCCCCTGGAAATAGAAATTGTTAGTTATCTTTTCCAAGGAAGTGAAATTACTTAATTTGCCCCGATACGTTACTGTGTTTTGGTTTCCTGGATTCAAAAATAACCTAAGATGATTTCAAGTTTGTCAGTAACGTACCGTTTGAAAATAATGCGAAAAATATTTCACAACAAAAGTTATACAGGGTTGCTGATATGTATGGAATCGGTCGATTATCTCCTGAAGTACGATAGCTAGTGAAAAATGTTAGGATACAAAAGTTTCAGGGTTTTTTAAAATGGAGTATACAGGATCAGTCAAAAAGATGAAACAAAGTTTCTTTTTCTTTAATGAAACACCCTGTATATTATTTCTCAATAAAATTCATATACCACATCATATTCTTAATTCAACCGTTTTCGAAATATCGAATTTTAAAAATAATTTTCTTATAATTAAACAAAAAAAATTTAGTCCATTAAGTTTATAGTCAATCAAGTTACCTTTGAATGTTTCTAGATCCATAACAACGCCGCATCGTTCTTATGTCTAACAGTGATGATCTTGACAACACATGTCAAAAAATACATTCAGTGTGAATTATTTTCGCGCAAAAATGGCACGTTGAAGTGAATCCAAGCATATTGAAATTTCAATGATCATAGGATATGGTGATAGAAGACGAAGTTGTGTCCAAGTAGTAGATATTTCCAATGAATTGCATCCCGATCGGGAACCTCTTTCTGAATCAACCGTTTCAAAAATATTGCAGCGTTTTCATGAAACTGGAGGTGTCAAAGATCGACCAAAAAGTGGAAGACCAGCAAGCGTTACAAATGAAGAAAATTATTTGAATGTCATGTTAGATGTGGTGGAAAATCCAATAAATTCAACACAACAGAGGGTTTTAAAATCATAACATGAGTCGATATCTCATTCAAAAAATTTGCAAACTGCAAAAATTCCACCCATATAAAATTCGTTTGTTACAAAAATTGAGTAAAGACCATTTTGATCGTAGAATTGAGTTCTGTGAATGGATAAGTTAAACGAAAATGTCAACTTTGTCAACCACATATTGTTTTCTGACGAATCTACATTTTGTTTAAACGGACCCGTGAACCGACACAACTCTAGGTATTGCTGCTCAGACCAAAATCCATATTGTATGGAGGAAGTTTACTCTCAACGACAACAAAAAGCAAATATTTGGTGTGGCATTATTGGTGAACACGTCATAGGACCTTATTTTATAAACGGAAATCTGAACTCTGAACGATATTTATTACTTTTGCAAGAGCATATCATTCCAGAGCTTGGACGATTATTCCCAATTTGCCGACAGAACAAATGTGGTTTCAACAAGATCGGTCTCCACATTTCGAACGTGTGGTACGGGCATATCTAGATGAAACTTTTCCTGATAAATGGATTGGACGCAGAGGGGCAATTGAATGGCCCGCATAAAAAATAGGCCGCAAAATATCGAAGGGTGGCAAGAAAGGATACGGCATGGAATTTCCACCATTCCTCCCAAAATGATTTAGATTCATTATAAAAAAATTCAGCGAATACATTACTCTCAGGAGGTAAATGGTAAACACTTTGAGCACCTTATTGAATAGAATTCTGAAGAAAATATTTGTTGTTTATTAAACCTTGTTTTCTTTTTTTTCCGGGATAACGATTGTTTTTAAAAAATTTGAAATATCTAGAACATTCATTAAAAAATATATTTTTTCGTTTCATGCATTTTTGTCAACCCTGAAAAATTATGCTTTTTTATTTTCTCTAAAAAAAATATAATTAAATTTCAATCATATCCATATGTGTAATTTTGTGTAATTTTCATAATAAATATCCATCATTTCGGACTTTTTCTTTAATGAATTTGAGGGTATATAGTAGAAAGTTATTTTCAATATTAGATATCTCAAAAACTGTTAAATTTAGGATATGATGTGCTATATCAATTTTATTTAGAATTTTGAGAATAATTGAAATATGGAATAATATACAGGGTGTTCCGTCATGACTTTATGACTGATCCTGTATACTTAATTTTTCTTTATTGTAATGGTATTAAAAAAAAACTAAAACTTTTGTATTTTAATATTTTTTGCTATCTATCTTATTTTAGGAGATAATTGACAGTTTCCATACATATCAGCGACCCAATATTGGAAATTCTTGATACACGATGACATTTTGCGAATCACCTCTATTCACTTTGTCAAATCCTAGTTATGGAGAATAATCACAATTTTAAATCTCTCTTGAAGATTTCGAGTTATTCTGAAAATTACATTTGTCAAAATAATACATTTTTACTTCTAGCGGTAGAAAAACAATTTAACAATGAGATTATTGGGAATTATTTTTTGGGTATGTAACTTCCCTAATCCCAATAAATTATGGCGTTCTCCGAATTACGCCCAGTGTTAGGATCTAGATGAGCAATTGGCAACAAAGTATCTTCATCTTTCTGTATTATGGCAGAGTTACTTAGGATGTTATGGAATATTTTGTTTACCCCATTAATAATTGTATTTGCTTTGTTAAGCTCTCTTATATGGTTATCACAAAGATATATTGAACGTTGAGATTTCTGATCGTAAAATATAATAGTGATATCGAAAGCGTAACTCCAACATGATTAGATTTTTGAGATCATATTATAGAGCAGGGTTTCAAATTGATCCATGGCCACTTCTAAGTATATGCATTGTTTGTAGAATTTGAAAGTGATAAGTATATTGGAAAACATTCTCATGTGTCCATAATTCAACTCTGAATTGAACCAGTAATAATGGTAATATTAGTACAATAATTTTTTATAATATAATATAATATATATATATATATAATATATATATATATATATAATTTGAGAAACAGCATACAAATTTTAAAATAATTTTGCGTTTCAACTAAAATGATATCTTCCAGAATTTGTCGAAAGTTTCGGATTATTTTAAGTAGGAAATGCAAACAAAAAATATTTTTTTTTGTCTTCTGTTGGTAGGACTACAATCAATTGGAAGCTAAAATAGCCGAGAGAAAAGAGATGCTGACAGAATGCTCATCATGTCCGCATCCCTTCATGGTAGCTGTGGGTCAATCGTTCAGTATACAAGCATATTTTGTCGTTATCGATAATCAAAAATACTTAGTTAATGATTGTTTAACAGCAATGGATACAGCTTTCAAGATATTTCATGCGTTGGACCTGCCTTACCCAGACGAAACCAGGAAAATTTGGCAAACAATAGATTATTTGGTTTACAAAATCACCAAAATTGTTGACCCAGGTGCTAGCGTAGTGGTTGGTGAAATTGAGCAGAAACTGAAGGAGTTATGAATACTTTTTTTTTCTATTTGTTTCAGTATGTTCGATAATTATTACCTTCATTCCGAATTTTGATTGAAAACATAAATATATTTATCCGTTTTGTACATTATTAATGAAAATATGATTTCGTAATTATACCCTCGGATTCATCATACATATCTATTTCTTCGTTTCATTGCCAAAGGCGGGTTGTTCGTATTGCCGATATCAGCCTCGCACTGGTTCCCATCTTGCCTGCCAAAAAATAGTTCTTATTCTCAGTACTCCAAATTTACTCCATTCTTTTTTCTGAGATTGCAAAACTACAAAAAATGTCATCTGGACATGTTTGGGTCATGGACGTATAAATATATAATGGACTCAGCAAATTAATACTATCAACATAGATTGTTTTGAAGCCGCTCAGTTTGTAGGCGCGCGGGTTGCGAGGAAGGAGGAGACCTGCGATAGACTGTAACCTGCCATCCAACGACAGTGGCGCACACAATTTAATTAATATAGGTATTGATTAAAAGAAAAATATGTGGAGTTTCATATGATTATGAAAACTTTGGCAAAACTTGTGATATACAGATCTGATGTGTTCATAAAATATGTGTTTGTCTTCATTAAATAGGCCGATTCTAAGAGAAAATTATTATTATTTCTACATTTGAAGCAATGAAAATTTACACTGCACTTTTAATATAAGAAACAGAACTGAAAAAGATAAGAGGGACAATAAAACAACTTTCGATTCTAGTCTTTATTGAATATATTTTTAGATTCATATACATATTCTATAGTCATATTGAAGATTATACTTTTATCACAAGATTTTATTTAGTTTCACTTGTTATATATAATTCCGTGGCAATGCATTATGGTTTTTTTGTTAAATAAAAACAAAATGGCGGCTCCAAGATGGCGGACGAGATTTGTAATTATGATCCGATTCAAAAATTGGTATGTGGGGGTTTTCGGAAGGAGATTATGAATTTTTTGTCAAAATTCATAAATTCAAGATGGCGGATGAGTACTGTGATTGTGGTCCGATTCGATTCGAAATTGGTATGAGGGGGTTTTCAAGGTCGGAAAAATTTTGAAATTTTTGTCAAAATTATTAAATTCAAGATGGCGCCCCCCAAGATGGACGACGAGTTTTGTGATTATGGTCCAATTCGATTCAAAATTGGTATGTCAGGGGATTTTCGAGGTCGTAGATTATGAAATTTTTTTCAAAATTTAATAAATTCATGATGGCCCCCCAAGATGGACGACGCGTTTTGTGATTATGGTCCAATTCGATTCAAAATTGGTATGCGGGGGTTTTCGGGGTTGGAGATTATGAAATTTTAGTCAATATTCATAAATTCAAGATGGAGTCCCTAAGATTAGGACGAGTTTTGTGATTATGGTCCGATTTGATTCAAAATTCGTTTGCGGCGGTTTTCTCGGATATTTTTAATTTTTTGACAAAATTCATAAATTCAAGATGGCGGACGAGTTCTGTGATTGTGGTCCGATTCGATTCGAAATTGGTATGGGGGGATTTTCGAGGTCGGAGATTATGAAATTTTTGTCAAAATTAATATATTCAAGATGGCGCCCCAAGATGGACGACGAGTTTTGTGATTATGGTCCAAGTCGATTCAAAATTGGTATGCGGTGGTTTTCTCGGATATTTTGAATTTTTTGTCAAAATTTATGAATTCAAGATGGCGGCCCCAAGATGAGGGACGAGTTTTCTGATAATGGTCATATTTCATTCAAAATTTGTATGTGAGGGTTTTCAGGTATAGAGATTATGCGTGAATTTTTTGTCAAAATCTATAAATCCAAGATGGCGACTTCAGAATGTCGGGCGAGTTTTGTGATTATGGCCAGGTTCTAGTCAAAATTGGTGTTTGGGAAATTTTGGGGTCGGAGATCATGACATTGTAATAACACGGCTGTATTAGAAATGAACAGATTAAGGTGAAATAACTAAAAAGCAAAAAATAAAAAACCTTTTTAAAGACAAGCTTTTATTCAAGCCGTGTACTGAAACGTATAAAATAAGTTCAAGCTATCTGAAATGATTTAATTATTTTTGTTGAATTATTTGGTTTAAAAAGCTTGTCGCTGAAGTGTTCATGAAAGTAGGTACCATTAATTTCATTGGACAATGATTGGTTGGTGTAACAACTTGTCAAAGAATTAATTTTATTACAATTCGCGTGACAAGCTTTTTGAAACTCAAATAATTCAACAAAATAATTAAATCATTGCAGCAATGACTTAAAATTATTTTATACGTTTTATAGCACGGCTTAAATAAAGCATGTCTTTAAAAGGTTTTTATTAGTTATTTCATTTCACATTGCAATACAATGGAAGATAAAGGGAATGATCTCCAAAGTTGCAGTCGTTTATGGATCATCCAAATATCAACAATATACTGGGTGATCATGAAACTAGGGCCATGCTCATATCTCTGGAAACAAAGTATAATAATAATAATAATAAATCGACTTTATTTAACAAATGTACATGCATTTGCCCTGAAAAGGCGAAGATTAGCTAATAGCTACTCTTGAACTCTTAACCTTTTCAGTTTACAAAAAAAAAGGTAATACAAAAATGAAAATAATAAAATATAAAAGATAATAAAAAGAAAAAGTCTTGTTGGTTCAGCAGTTCATTTTTAGCGACTTTCTTATATCTATTCAGTGGAGTTGATAGTTCTGGTTTGAAGGAATTAAAAAGTTTTACTGCATTATAAGTGAAACTACGTTCAAACAAAGCTGTCCGGTGGTGTGGCATGTTAAGTATATGTGAATGTCTGGTATTAAGATTGTGTAAATTGTTTCTGAATACTAGTTTGTCAAGAAGGTATGGTGGACTTTTAGTATTAAATAATCTATGCAAAAAAAATGAGGAATGGTGTTTAAATACATTAGAAATTTTGAGCCACTTCAACTGCAGGATGTATTGAGAAATGTGATCATATTTCCTTAGATTAAATATGAATCTGCAACAAGTATTTTGCACTCGTAAGTCGATTTTGAGTGCATTTATCAAGAATGGATAGTAGACAATGTTACAATAATTTAGAAGGGATAAAACCAAAGATTCTGAAAGTTTTTCCTTGTTTTGAAATTTAAAATATGTTTACTAGCATAAAGTAACCGAGTGCGCATATAACTTCTACGTAATAATAAATGTATTACATAAGTAGGCACATAATAAAAGTATTACATAAGTAGGCTTGTATTATTTGATAGGTATTTCCAATTCAAAATAGGAATAAAAATATTGCGAACTGAATTATGATAATCTAAGGCAACATACATTTGAAACTCAGGAAGATCTGGGATGGAAACACATATATTTTATTGATTACAAATAAAACTGTTTTTTTGTCAAAATGCTCCTGACTCGTACTGTTGATGAATCTAATTTACTAGATGTCTCATGATGGATTCTAATTTTGAAATATTTATTCAAAAATCAGCTTTAAAGCCTATTGAGTGACCACCAATGGGATCTTGCCATACAAGGATCACCAAAATGTTCATAGAGTTTTGGGGCAGGTTTTTGTAGAGTGTTATTCACCAAGATATTCCATGAGTTTTAATTTCTTATTGAATATATTTGTTGTTTATTAAAAAATCTGAAATATATTTCGCAATTTTACAGTTTCTACACCAATTTTGATGCTTTTGTGAGGTTTTTATATTCTTTCCCTATAAAGGTACAGTTTACATTTCTATCAAATAAAAGTGTATTGGCATCTAAAGCATGTAACAATTCCTCTTCAAGCTCTTCGACAATAACCAGCTATATAACAAACAATATCATTAACATAATCTGTTAAAACCAAGCAGAAGAGTGGAGAAAATCTAAAGCTTGTATATCTTCACTCAATTTATTTTCAAAATGATACTGCCAGTCATCAAAGAAAAGATCTTGACCATTCTCATTGATGGTTACTCTACCATGCTAAAAATAATATTGAGGTTGCATCTAAGTAATAGGAATTTCCAGTTCTCCAGCTTTTATTTCTGAAATGTACTATCAACCCTTATATGCTGCTCAAATTGTCTAGCAGTCGGATTGTATTAACCTCCACGACTTCTTACAGCCCAAAAAAATAGTTCAATGTGATCTTGTGACAATTTGTAAGTGAGAATATATTTGAGTTTATTGGTTTTGACATAAGAATCGTAAAAGATCTTTGAGGGCTTTCAATACAAATAAGAAATCCTAAGAAACCAGTTTTTCTTTTTGACTTCAAAACACTAACACTTCCAGCAGACAGATGCAATATATTCCTTAATAACGTCTAGGTGATCAAAAAAGTTTCATTTGTTACTGAAGACAATGGCTTTTTATAAATATATTTCAAATCATTTTTGAGTTGAAAATGTCAAACAGATCGTTAAAATAACGAATGAATAATGCAGTTGCCTCAGCTCCTTTGAATTCAATCAACAATAAATCTTTTACAGATATATCAAAGAATTCTACACTTTTACTTAGCTTTGAGTCTAACTTCACCTTCATTTTTTCTTTAGTCCATGATGTGACCTTTCGCGTTTGTTGCAGATTTAACCCCCATTATATTGAATGTCAACCAATTTATCAATATAATCCCAGCTCACTTGATTGTTATGAGAATCTGTCAAGTTCTTATATGATCCTAAACAATTCTGAACTAATTTTATCAATGGCATGGATCCAGAAATAAATAAAATTTTCCTTCAAAGGATGACTAAAAAGTTTTCATTGTGAAATATTGAAACCCGCTCCCAGAATAAGCCATTTTAAAATTTCAAGTTCCATCAAATGTCATAGAGGATACAAGACCCAGTTCATCAACCAACTCAAAACATTTCTTAAGCCCAGCTTTTTGGGACCACAAAGACCATCTAAAAGAAAAAATCCAAAAGGTATCTTCCAGGAACTGTTCAAACAAAACCAGCATAAACACCAGTACTTTTTTTTGTTTTCCAGGGTTGATCCATCCAAATCAGTCCAAAATCCACATACCCACAAAATTTTTCCAGTCCATTACTTGTTTAATAGATTTCATCAAAAAATTAAATTGCAAATAACACTTTTGTTTTCTTGTTTAGCGCATCCGCCTTCAGTTTCAATGCCTAATGCCTCCTGTGTCCATCCGGAGCCCCCATCAACTGACTGGTACCATTTTGATATGGTTGTTGGGGTGAGGTAGAGAATTATTGAAAGTCTTTCGACATAATTATATGCCTTGTGGTAGAAGCCCCAGAGTTAGAGCAAAAGATCTGGAGCCTGGTGATACTTTGAGTTCTGGATCCCGCATCCTTTTGAAAAGTTGATGTTGTTTCCCATAAAGACCCTGGAACAAAATATATTATTTAGGGTTGTATAAATCATGAAAATAATGATATTTCACAATGTTCATTGAAAATGTTACATTTTTTAAAACTCAATGTTGGGACTTAAAACCATGGAAAGCAGCCACGAGTTTCAACCATGAACTGTCGCGGGATACGAAGCGGCCGCCACGGTCCCTAAAATGTGTTAATTTAAAGCCAGAGCCATATTACATTTGAGGGGAAAGTTTTCCGGATAGGAAATTTTTTTTGCATAAACCTTGTACTTGAAGTGCTTTACAAAATTTATATATCGAAAAAAAAATTAATGTAAAAATTGGCCCTTAAACAATTAAATTAATTTTCAAAAAATTCCCAAAAACTCCTTCAAAGTTTCGTGGAGGGGGATTTTTTAGCATAAACCGGCTTTAAAGTGCTTTACAAGATCTATATTTCGAAATATTTTTCGAAAAAATTTCCCCACAACGAATTAAAATTAAAAAAAAAAAAAAAAAAAATTTTTCTGCAGAATTGCGATTCGAGATTTTAAAACCTTTATTTGAAGGCAATGGCTAAAGGTTTTTGGGAAAGAATAACTGTTCATCATTTTTTCAAAATTATACCCCATGACTCTCATATCCTGCCACCACTAACCAAACTTTACCCATAATGCATTGGAAAATGATATGGAAAAAGTTTTTTTGGATTTTGCCTGAAATACGAACTTCAAAATTGTTTTCCTATCATTATTGGTAGGTTTTGAATCGGACCATTGGGTTTGCATAGCTGAGGTAAATAAATAAATTCAATATATATATATATATATATATATCGATCCACGTTACAACAAATCTCAAAAGAGCCGAAGATTATTTAAGAAAATTTGGTCACTTGAAAAATATTATAAAAAAAAAATTTTCAAGAGAAGGTTGTCAATTCCAAAACGAGTATAACCATATAAGACAAAAAAATGGATATAACTGCGGAGTTTATGTTATATATTTCTTCATGCAAATTCTTTGGGAAATGAATCTTTATTGAAACCAAATGATATGGATGGTTAGAAACGAAGATGACTTTTAGTTTTGGAAAATCGGTCGGATCAATTTGATTTTTGTCCCCGTATGGGGTTTTCCATCAGAGGAACTTTGAATTTAGTGTAAACGTGTAAAAAAAAAATTTCCCCCAAACCTGTTCATTATAAAAATCGTGAAATTTGGTAAAAAAAATTTTTTTACAATAAATAGCCAAAATCAGTATATTCCCTTCAATGAAGGTTTTTTCTGAAAAGGGAAAAAAATCATATTTGTAATTTGTAGATATCAAAACAATATAAAAAAAGGCACCTGGGGTGAACAGGTCCCCATTTATTTGTTGATATTTTGAAAAAAATGTTTTTTATATGTTTAATGCCCAAAAGTTTATTTGAGTTTTATAAAATTTTGTTCAGTTCCATTATTATTCCAAGAAAAAGGGCTTTTTTTTTGATTTTTGGGGATTAGATTTGATATTCCCGAATGTGGGACATGATTTGATAAATTTTATTATAATGTATTCCCATTTTATTGCTAAACCCCGGATCAGAAAAAAATGGTTTGATTGAATATATTTTAGTCAATATGTTTATTCTTTATTGAAAAAACTTTATTTATTTATTTTCTATTCGTTTTATATTTGTATAAAGTACTATTCAGTACCTGACCCCATTTATATTTTATTTCATTTTTTTTTTTATAAAATTTATTTTTTTGGTGGATTAGACCTACATGGGGCCAATTAAAAAATGCGCCTGTCCCTACCCGCAAGGTTGAGGAAAAGAAGGAATTAAATAAAATAACATTTTTTTAATAAAGAAGTCTTGTAGAACCTTTTAGTAAACACAGGTTTGGGAAAAAAATCCCCATCCACCAAAACTTTGAAGGAGTTTTGGATTTTTTTTTTGAAAAATTAATTTTAATTGTTGTGGGGCCAAATTTTCGGAAAAATATTTAAATGAGGTCTTGAGGCCCTTTTAAACAAAGGTTTTGAAAAAAAACCCCATCCCGAAAATTTGGGGGGTTTTGGGTTTTTTTTTAAAAATTAATTTTTAAATTGTTGTGGGGCCAAATTTTTTGCGACAAAAAAATTTCCAAATATAGGTCCCCCTTTAAAAATTTTAATAGACAGGTTTATGAAAAAAACCCCCAAAACCACAAAAAAAATTTAAAGGGGGTTTTTTGGGTTTTTTTTTTAAAATTAATTTAATTCGTTGTGGGGCCAAATTTTGGGAAAAAAAAATTTTTGAAATAGGGTCTTTTGAGCATTTTTAAGTAGCAAGGTTTATGAAAAAAAAAACCCCATCCACAAAAAATTTAAGGGTTTTTTTTTTTTTTTAAATTAATTTAATTGTTTGGGGCCAAATTTTTGCGAAAAAAATTTTTGAAATATAGACCCTTTAAAAACACTTCCAAAAAGCTTGAGTTAATGCAAAAAAAACCCCAATCCCCAAAAACTTTAAGAGTTTTTTTTTTTTTAAAATTTAAATTTTAAATTTTTTTGGGGGGGTTTTGGAAAAAAAAAATTTTTTGAAATATGGGGCTTTAGAGCACTTCAAATTTTGGTTTATGAAAAAAACCCCTCCAAGGCTTTCCCATCAAATAGAAAATTTAAAAAGGCTCTGGCCATAAAATTTCCCCCAAAACTTTTGGGGGGGCGGGTGGGGGCCCAAAAACACTTGTATCCAATGACAGTTTCCCTTTTGGGTTAAAAAAAGGGTTTTCTTTACAATGAAAATTTTTAAAAAAAACTGATCAATGCAGGGACTTTTGAAGATCTAAAAATCGATTCAAAACCCTAAATTTATATTTCAAAATTTAAAATTTTAAAAATTTTTAATGTTTTTTGGGGAAAAAATGAAATTTATTTTAACTGAAAAACTATGAGAAAACTTTACCCCCAATGAAGTTTAAAACTTCTTTCAACCAAAGATTTACTTTCAAATGGTTTATCAAGAATTAAATTTGCCCCTTTTTGCCCCCCACCCTTTTCCTTTTTCCCATTTTTAAAAGGGGTTTTTTTTTTTTTTTTGGGCCCCCAGTGTTTTTTTTTATGTTTTTAAAATTTTCCTTTTTGGGCCCTTTTTGAGGAGTTAAAAAAACAAAAAAAGGGGGTGACCCCAAAAAAGCCTGAAATTAAAAAAAATTTTAATATAAAAAAAACTGAAAAGTTCCCCCCAAATTTTGGGTCCAAAATATTTAGGGGAAAAAAAAAATAAAAAAAAAACATGGGACCCCCCATCATAATTTTCCATTTTTGTAGATTTTCCCAATTATCAAGCTGTTGTTTTAATTAAAAAAATAAAACCCCTTAAAACCACGTTTAAAAAAAAAATTAATCCTAAATTTGGGGGAAAACTGATAATATTTTTTTTACTACTACCTTCTACCTAAAAGGAAGACAATAATAAAAGGGAAAAACCCCCCCCCCAAAAAATTTGGAATACTAATAATAAATAATTTTATTTCAAAATTTTTAAAAAATACAAGTAAAATAACGGTAAAAAAAAAAAAAAAAAGGGGCCCCCATCAACCTTTTTTTTAAAAAAAAGGGGGTTTGGGGCCCCAAAGGGGCTTTTTTGAACAGCGTTTCCCCCTTTTGGGAAAATAAAACCGGTGTTTCCACAAAAAGTTTTTGCAAATTTTTTTGGGCCCCAAAAATTTGTGTTTTTTGTTTGGGGGGTTTTTTTAAACATGGGCCCTATAAAAAAGATGGACCCAAATTTTTTTTATTTTTTAATAAAAAAATTTAACCCCCCCTTTTTAAAGGGCGTGGGTGTTGAACGGCCAATTTTAAATTTGATAATTCTTTTTTTTACCCACCAAACTAAAACCCCTTTTTCCCCAACAAAAATTTCCCCTTTAAATTCTTTTTTCCTTTTGATTTATGGAATGAAAATCAAATTAAAAATTTCCCGAATCTGAACTAAAAATGAAAATTTTAAAAAACGTTTTTGCAAAAATTCTGAAGTTCCATTGGGTTTGTTGAATTCTTCCGTTTTTTTTACAAACATGTATCATCCTTTTGATGTTTTGGAATCACAAAACTCGTCGTCCATCTTGGGGGGCGCCATCTTGAATATATTAATTTTGACAAAAATTTCATAATCTCCGACCTCGAAAATCCCCCCATACCAATTTCGAATCGAATCGGACCACAATCACAGAACTCGTCCGCCATCTTGAATTTATGAATTTTGTCAAAAAATTCAAAATATCCTAGAAAACCGCCGCAAACGAATTTTGAATCAAATCGGACCATAATCACAAAACTCGTCCTAATCTTAGGGACTCCATCTTGAATTTATGAATATTGACAAAAATTTCATAATCTCCAACCCCGAAAACCCCCGCATACCAATTAAAAAACCTTGGCCATCTTGAATTTATTAATTTTGAAAAAAATTCATAATCTCCACCGAAAACCCCCATACCAATTTCGAATCGAATCGGACCATAAATCAAAAAACTGTCCGCCATCTTGAAGGATTATGAATTTTGACAAAAAAATCAAAATATCCGAGAAAACCGCCGCATACGAATTTTGAATCAATTTTTTTTTTTTTTTATGTTCTGGTTCCCACGAAAAGGGATATCCTGTAATGTTCAGAGAACATCGTGGGAACCTAGGGAAAGAAGGTAGGAGTTGGTGTTCTTCTTAAATTTCTGAAGGTTGTATGCCTCGGGGAACACCTCCCTAGGCAATGAGTTCCAAAGCCTCGCTGTTCGTTGGATGAACGAGTCTTTGGAAAGTGATGTTCTGCAGGTTTCCAAAGTGACCACGAAGGGGTGTGATGACTGAACTTGACGGGTTAATCTCGAAGAGACTGCCAAAGCAGGAACGATTGTTGATATTTCAGAAGAGCATCGCCCATGAAAATATCTATAAAATAGAGACAAATCGCCAACTTTTCTACGGTGTTCCAGACAAGTGAGCGAGTTTGTAAGCGAGGCATCACCGACGAGACGAATTGCCCTTTTTTGGACAGAATCCAATAGCCTCAGGATATATTTAGGTGCCGCACTCCAAACATGGGAACAGTATTCCAGGACAGGTCGGATCTGTGCCTTATAGATCATAAGCAGCTGACTGGGGGTGAAATAGCTCTTGGCACGAAACAGAAAACCAAGTTTTGGGATGCACTTTGGCAATGGACCTCACGTGATTTTGCCATGAAAGGTTATTGCTGATAGTAATACCAAGCATCGATATGGATGGCTTCAGTGGTATGGTTACTCCTGACAAAGTTATGTTAGGCACAGTGAGATCGGCTTTTCTAGAGAAAAGACATGCTTGTGTTTTGTTTGCATTGAATTCTACCAAGTTATTAGATCCCCATTCGAGAATTGTTGCCAAGTCCATATTTATATTATTAACATTTCTTCCTCGTTCATTTCTGGTTTCACGGGCTGATATAGGGGCCCTGGAAGAGAAAGCGGTATGGAGGGTACTATCATCGGCAAAGCTGTGTACTGGTCATGAAGTTGCTTTCAACAGGTCGTTGATGTGAAGTAGAAATAGTGTTGGTGCGAGAATGGATCTTGGGAACACCAGCATTTATGAGTAGAGTGTCAGATGAAACTCCATCGACCACTACATGGAGAGACCTGTTTGAGAGAAAACTAGCAAGCAGAGAACACAGCTGAGGGGGCAAGCAATAAGACGGAAGTTTGGCGAGGAGTCCCTGGTGCCAAACTCGATCGAACGCCTTGGAGATATCTAATGCCACAGCTAAAGTTTCTCCATGCTTTTCAATAGATAGCTGCCATATATGTGAGACGTAAGCGAGCAGGTCACCAGTTGATCTCTGATGGCGGAAGCCATATTGCCTATCGTTGACAATTCCTGAGTCTTCCAGATATTTCATGAGCTCGATGTTGATGGCTTTTCCATGACCTTTGAAATAATAGATAGCAGTGCGATAGGTCTGTAGTTGCTAGGTAGGGCCTTTTTGCCTTTTTTAGGGACTGGCTGTACTCTTGCAATTTTCCAATTGGACGGAAATACCCCCAAATTGTAAGAGTGGTTGAACAACTTGCAAAGAACAGGTGTTAGTTCGGGGGCACATTTCTTGGGAACAATCGGCGGGATTCCGTCAGATCCACAGGCTTTGTTGGTGTTGAGACCCAGCAAAATCTTTCTGATAGTACGTTGGCGAAAGGTGATCTCGGGCATGTGACTGTCAATAGGTGTAATGTTCGGGGGTTGTTTTCCCGATGAATCCAGAGTGGAATTTCCAGCAAATAGGTGCGCAAAGATATTGGTTTTTCCCTGGGCAGTCGTTGCCAGTGTTCCATCTTCTTTGGTTAGGGGAGGAAATGAGCTGGAAGTGAAATTTCTTTCCACAGCTTTGGCGAAAGACCAAAATGAACGGGATCCGTTAGGACATTCAGCAAGTTTTGATCTTATTTTGGCTTTGTGGGCATCTTTTGAGCATTCTATTGTCTCTTTACATATGCCTCTAGCCTCGACATATGCTGCTCTGGTCTCAGGGCCCGGATTTTTTAGCCATCGATGGTATGCTGCCTGTTTGGAAGCCACAGCTCTAGAGCAGTTTCTGTTAAACCAGGTCTTATCGGATGATAAATACAAAACTCGTCCTAATCTCGGGGACACCATCTTGAATTTATGAATATTGACAAAAATTTCATAATCTCCAACCCCGAAAACCCCCGCATACCAATTTTGAATCGAATTGGACCATAATCACAAAACTCGTCGTCCATCTTGGGGGGCGCCATCTTGAATTTGATAATTTTGACAAAAATTTCATAATTTCCGACCTTAAAACCCCCTCATCCAATTTCATCTTGGGGGGCGCCATCTAATTTTATTCCTTTGTCATAAATTACAAATCTCATCCGCCATCTTGGAGCCGCCATTTTGTTTTTATTTAACAAAAATCCATAATGCATTGCCACCGGAATTATATATAACAAGTGAAACTAAATAAAATCTTGTAATAAAAGTATAATCTTCAATATGACTATAGAATATGTATATGAATCTAAAATATATTCAATAAAAGACTAGAATCGAAAGTTGTTTTATTGTCCCTCTTATCTTTTTCAGTTCTGTTTCTTATATTAAAAGTGCAGTGTAAATTTTTCATTGCTTCAAATGTAGAAATAATAATAATTTTTCTCTTAGAATCGGCCTATTTAATGAAGACAAACACATATTTTATGAACACATCAGATCTGTATATCACAAGTTTTGCCAAAGTTTTCATAATCATATGAAACTCCACATATTTTTCTTTTAATCAATACCTATATTAATTAAATTGTGTGCGCCACTGTCGTTGGATGGCAGGTTACAGTCTATCGCAGGTCTCCTCCTTCCTCGCAACCCGCCCGCCTGCAAACTGAGCGGCTTCAAAACAATCTATGTTGATAGTATTAATTTGCTGAGTCCATTATATATTTATACGTCCATGTTTGAAATGACCAAAATGTCACTTTTCAAACGTTGATATTTCGAAAACAATTGAATTCAGGAGTAAAGTGTATTAGAGAAAACTGTTGAGAATTATGAGCAGATTTCGAAAATAGAATAATATATGGGGTGCTCTATTTAAAAAAATTATTGAAGATGGCGCCCAGCCGCCAATTTAAAACTTTTAGCTGTGATTTTTTCATGAGCCCTCCAAATTTCGTTGCGATATACCAGGTGGTTCAAAAATTAGTAGGGGGGGTACGGACTTTAGACGAGCACTGTATATATCATAGTGCAACAAATATTATTATACTATTCTACTCACTTTTTCTTTTGCGAAATTGTGGGTCTGTCTGTTTCCTTTTCAGTGATTGACATTTGAATCAATTCAGTTTCCGATGCAGTCAAAGTTTCTGAGAGAGATTCCGTATCTATTTCTGGGGCAGTCATAGTAGCTGATGTATCTGAATGGAATCTGTAAAGTTTTAAAACAGTACATTTAAAAGTGGGTGATAATTGAATTGCAAGTTTTGAGCTAATATAAAAATCATATTTACAAGTGAAATCAATTATTGAATCTCATCTTACCTCTTCAGTGGGGGGCCAAAAGAATCGATAATATCCGAACAATTAGTTCCTGGGGCTGTATCTGTTGAATCCGTAGATGACTTTCTATTATCTAATCTAAAAAAAGGTAAATTTATGTTTGGAAGGAATGAAAGATATTAAAAATAATTTGAGATGATAATAATTCTGTTGAATGATTAGTTTACCTCGAGGTTGAAGCAGTTTCAGTTGTTGGAATATACTTTTCATTAAAAAAAAGGGGACTAGCACCCTTTCTCAGATATATTTCTCCACTGGGTTTTATTTCAAAAGCTTCTCCTTCGAAATGAATAGAACAAATTCTAGCATACTTTGAAACAGTTTCAGTGAACTCTTTCAATCCCAGCTTTTCCAACCAAACAGCTTTTTCATGGGCATCAGCTGGAAACCTAAATGGAAATCCAAAGTTAGACATTATTTTCAACAATGTATAATATAATTAAAGTAAAACAACTTCAAAAGTTTGCCTGCAAAGTTTTCAGTTTGAATACAGAAGCGACAAGCTTTTGAATCTGTTACTCACAGAATAACCTAAGTCACACATTTGAAAACATTATTTTTGTAACTTTTAGGGCATTTGAATAAAAGCTTGTATTTATTTTTTTTTTATTTTGATATTATTTTAAATTTTATGGTACTAAACACTTTTTTCAAGTGGAAGAATTAGATTTGGGTCAAATTTCACTTGCATGATTTGACTAACTAACAAACTAACAGGTGAAGTTAAATAAAAGTTGTTATTCGGTAAATATCAGTTTCATTTGGAATACATTGATTGTTTGCACTAATATTTCAGTCAAAAATCAATGAGTTTTCATCTACAACGTTGCATTCGTTTGTAAATCATTTTTTTGTTATTGTCGATCATCACCTTCATATAACAAGATTTCAATAAATCTATTTCATTTTGTGTATGTATAGAAATTTGATACCCACTGTGACGCCTATGACAAAGATGAACGCCAATCTCTAATGTTGGTAAACAAACTATGTACTCACCTATGAAAGCTAAGATTTTGATTAGAACAATTGGATTGCTTGCAAACCCAACAGTAAAGCACCATTATTAGTCTCTATCTATTTTTCTTTCACTATATAATCCAAACACAACACAAAAAACAATATTCAACAAATACTGCATACCACAGAAAATGTCAACATGAACTGGTCAAATTTGTAAACATCATAGGATGATACGATGTTTGTGATAGACGGAAGAATTCAACAGCGTTGCCAGTGCAGCGTTGCAATGGAACTGTACAGAATTCTTTGGAAGCCCACAACGATTTTTGAAATTCATTTCTCTAGTTCAGATTCTGGAATGTGTAATTTCGATTTTCATTCCATAAATCGTAAAGTATAGTAATGTTCAGTTACTGAATGGAATTCGTTGGCGATAAAGTTTAAGCTAGTGTTGGTGGGTAATAAAGAATTATCACAGACTCGAAATGGCAACGCCCAACTCAACAGCACGACCTTAGAATGTAGCCGTTCAGTGGCTTCACTTAATAATATAAATAACTGGGTCCATCTTTATTTATACGTCCATGGTTTGGGTTAGCATTGCAGAGGTTTACTAAACTAATTGATGGTTGATAAAATTTTCTGCCGATTAATAGTGAAACCAGGTACTATTCCTGTGTACCCACACAATGCATTTTTAGCTGAATACAAGAATCAGTGTATCTATATCAAGCTCCGCTACTCTTGACCATAATGCATTTGAACAGATTTTCATGAAATGTGAAGTGTTCATTTGAGTTCATATGATAATGAAATATTCTCCAGGTTTATTTCTGATCGAGCTAAAACATGTGCCACTAGAATAGTAAATCACCAAGGAACGAATCGAAGGTGATATCATCATTTTTATCTGATTAAACCATGGTTTAATCTTTGATAATAAGGCTGCAAATCGCACGAGTTGAATTTCCTAGAGGCAAATTGCTTCAGGAATTTTTTTAAATTTATGCGATGAAAACCTCTAGCACGAATAATATTTTATGGTAATATTTTCCGAATTACATTTGAAACAGAATGAAACTACCAGAATTCATATGTTATTTGACTTTTCAACGGAAAAAGCTACAATTCTTCTCGTTCCTCGCTCCTAACCTCACCTCAAAAACCTAGTATAAATATATTTATATATATATATATATATATATATATATATATATATGTATAAACTAGTTAATAGTGGGGAATGCAGCAACATCAGACTCTTGTAAGTTTGTCCAAGCTTTCGGAATTGTTTTATTCCATCATCAGGGAACTACAATTTATTAAAAAATATTACAAATGAGAGATTATCATTTAGTGGATTGATAATACTTACAACTCAAGTGAGAATGGATGACATTTGATTCCAACCACATAGTTGAAGAGATTTTAACATGTGGTAATCGAACACTAGTTCATTTCTCTGTTTTACAAAAAAAAATTTATGATCATGTCATTCATTCTCACTTC
>JAFIRS010007569.1:0-23880 GCA_018342105.1 Gonioctena quinquepunctata | reverse complement strand
TATATATATAATATATATAAATATATATATATATATATATATATATATATATACAGAGTCCCATTTTTTTAATGGGATTGTTTTGGGAATTTTTTTAAACCATAAGAGTTAGAAGGTCGTCAAATGGAAAAAAAGTTGTTTCATAGAAGCACTTCAAGCAGTTCAAACAAATCGAGATTATCGGGGCCGGTTTTGAGATATCATAAAAAAAAGAAAATTCTGTCATTTTGATTTTTTTTTTTACTTTATTTCAAATTTTATCAAAAGTCAGGATTTTTTATTCGACAGAAATTACCCTCAATTTGAATAATCAGATTTTGCCCCCAACGTTTGACGTTTGGCCACCCCCCTTTTTTTTAATAGGACCGTTTTTAAGACACTTTTCAATTTTTTAACGCTGAAAAACGATATATCATCTGTCATTCAAAGTTGATTTTCGGTGATTTATTTTATAAAAATTTTTTTGGGTCGGATCTGTTAATTTAGGACCTTTAGTTTAATTAACAACATGTACATTTCGATGAGAAAATCAACAATCATCTTCAACTGAATGGAATGTAACAGAATCAAACAAAAACAAGTAATAATTATTTACAAATTTCAAGGGGTGAAAACCTAATTATAATAATCCGAAACTATTTGAAAAAAGAAAAATCAAATGATTATTAAAAGTAAATGATGAACATTAATGAAGTAAGTGTTCGAAATGTCCACCATTTTGTAAAATGCACTTTGGGTTCTGGAACCCATTTCTTATACATTTGCTTATTTCGTCTCCTTGAATACCTAAACATTCTCAATCTTCTCGCGAAGAATATCTATTGTCGGGTTCGTAGTATCATAAATTTTATTTTGAGATACCCCCACAAATAAAAATCCAGCAGATTCAAAGCCGGAATCTGGCAGGCCATGCTACGGGACCCTTGTTCCAATCCATGAAGGGGGAAAAGTTTGATTTAGATAGTCGGGACTACCCTTTGGGGTTTGTGGCCCACATCCGTCTTTTTGGGAAACCCGGACTATTACCCCATACCGTATAGGAAGATCATCCAACATTTCTTCTATAATTTCCCATATTTTGCTCCCGGGTTTGGTTGCCGTCAATAAAATAGGGTCCCAGTAATTTTTCCAGAACCGAAGTGATTTTTAAAAAAGGTGGACATTTCGAAACTTACTTGATGAAGTAATGTTCGAAATTCCCCATTTTTATCAATTTCATCATTTACTTTCGAATAATCATTTGATTTTTCTTTCATTAAAGATAGTTTGTTTAATTATTATGAATCAGGTTTTTACCTCTTGAAATTTGTAAATAATTTTACTTGTTTCTTTCTTTGATTCTGTTATTCCTTTCAGTTGAAGATGAGTGTTGATTTTCTTATCGAAATTAGCAGGAATTAAACTAAAGGTACGTAAATTAATACAGATCCGACCCAAAGAAATTTGGGTAAAGGGGCAAAATCACCTGAAAATCAACTTTGAATGACATTGTAGATATAACGTTGAATTAAGGGTTGAAAGTTATTTCGAAAATGTCATAAAAAAATGCAGGTCCGTATTGAAAAAAGAGGTTGGGGGGCCCCGAGCGTAGAAACGTTGGATAAAAATCGATTTGTCAAAATGGGATAATTAACTGTCGAATAAAAACCCCTTGACATTTTCTGATAATATTCGAAATAAAGGGAAAAAAAAAAAAATCAAAAAGATATATCTGAAGAGGTGATGGAATCAAAATTTTACAAAAGGGGGAAAACGGGGGATATCCTTTGAACCTCAAGTTTATGATTCAAATTCTAATCTAGAGTAAAAATAGATCAAATGTAGCATACAATAAGAATCTCAGTCTATATAAAAGACTGGAAGATTACAGTGAAAGAACAAAAGATGATAAATAGCAATCCAATATGCTATTCTAGATTTAAATTTCCAAGTTAATTTAATAATTTACAAAAATTATTAACAATGAGCAAAATTCAAAACAAACAAAGAAACCTCACCCAAACTTTCTTTCTAAATTCAGTTAAATTTTGAAATGAAGTAAGCTTTGATAAGGTGTGCTTTGATAAGGTGTACCAGTAGGGTCAAAAAAAATTGAATGAGTAAATGTATTCAAAAAGAAATATAAAATTTCCTTAAGACTTAACCAGAGAAAAATATAGTATTTCAAAGCAAAATACTCTAAAGTTGCCAGAGAAAAAACATACTATTCCAAAGCAAAATATTTAAATGTTGCCAGTGCCAAAATATACTATTTTTAAACAGGTGCCAAAAGGAAAATATAGCGTTATAACAAAATACTCTAGTAAGCTACAAAAAATAGGGTTCATGAACCAAGATAATAGTCCAGAGCAAAAGTATACTCTTCAGCTAAAATAAGAAGAGAGAGACACACGTCTTTCAGTGAGCACGACTCTCTTAGATAAAGATAAAATTAAATATTTCTTTTTATAGAAGAACTTTTAAAAATAAACTGACGAGGGAGACCTCACGTCTTTCAGTGGGCACAACTCTCTTAGATAAAGATAATTTTGGAATAGGGCAGCAATTCCCTTTTTAAATCGATAAAACAGGTAGTTCTCAAAAATTTGAATGAATCTCCCTGCTCTTGGCGACAAGGTAGCAACTGAAATGAATTGATTCTGCAACGATCAAAAATCAAATAACCCCCACTGCGAATTGAATGGAGTAATGTATATAAGGAACTTATTAAACGGAAATCAAATTTACGCTTGAGGCATATATTGAATCGAGTGTTCTGAGACCAGTTAGGCCAGAGGTACAACCCTCTCCATAAGCAATTCTTTCTCAAGAGAAAAGAAAATTACTCTCATAAACATGTAGTTATGAAATAAAGAAAATTGCTTACCGGAGAGCCGTCCTATTAGTCACTGCCAAACTGTCCCAGAACAGTCGAATATACCCTTCAATCGGAATCCTCGAACAATCCACTGGTCGTGTGAGGTAAGTAAGCACTAGTCCACTCGAAATTACCAATTACCTGGTACCTAAAAAATGCAAAAGCGTAGAACTGATTTCCAATAAAAAATTAGATCCCAATACTCGGAACAAATGTTAGGTGAGCCACAACATGTGCTATAAATCTTTACCAAAATGGCCGAAATATTTATACTTAACCTTAGAAATGACCATACGGTATATCCAAGAATTCTAATATTACAATCATATCAAAAGCGAGGAAAATGATAATCAACTACAACATTAATTGCAAGATAAAGAGGATAATATTACTCCATTAAATTCCAACAGCGATACTTATTCAACTCATAGATCGTACATACCAAAATCAATCCACAGCACACCTGTCTATTTCGACATTCAATTCAAGAAAAGATCGATCATCCTTTCGGTTCGACAGAAATCATAGTTCACCTGTTTTCATTCTCGGTTTTTCCTATTATAAAAACAACTGCTCGACAACATGAATACAACTGTCATGCTACCATTTTCAAGAAACGAAAATAAACAGTGCATTCTCCACGACCTGAGCAGTGACTACTGACCCGTACTACCGTAAAGATAACCGGAAAAGTTATGAGAAATTGGTAATGTACAAGGAAGTAACGAAAAATTCGTTACATACTAACGGAACAACTGTCTTTTATCAATATTTCGATTCGACGATGTTATTTTGGTTTATTCCATAGTCATTTGTCATAACGTATTCCACTATGGGTGGTGTCCCACTCTCATAAAGGCTTTTCTGTTACAAAAAATTAATAAAAAACCTTTTCAAAAACAAGCTTTTATTCAAATACCCTAAAAAGTACAAAATAATTGTCATGGATGTGTGACGTAGGTTATTCCGTGAACGAAGTCGGATTATATCAGTAATAAATAGTAAAACAAGAGTCCAGAATAATAGTGGTTCCTGCATTGATCATATCTTCATAAAAACCGAGAGTTACATATTAGAGCAAATCATTCCTACAACTGCACTCCAGATTATACTTAACTAGGATGAACATATAGGCAACTAATAAAGATAAATTCAAAAATATATTGATCACGACAAACTCCAGAATACGCTACACAACATCTCTTGGAACCCCATATTTTCTACAACAAATCAAACGCTGGAACTAATGAATTCATAGATATCCTCACTGAGCCATAAGCGATTGCACAACCGTAAGGAGGGCCAAAAAGAAGAAACACAAAGATTACACCATGGATAACAAATGCTCTTGTTAAATCAACAGATACGGAAAATAAACTGTTCAAAAGTCCCCGAAATGATCCCCATAACTTGGAATTGAAACACAATATACAAATCATAAATATAAGCTCACAAATTTAATTAAAAAAACAAATTCGACTATTACCAAAACAAATCAACTTAAACTCAACCGATGCACCAATGTTATGGAAAATAGTTAAAGAAATAAGTAAAACCAAAAAAGTAAGCGCAACATAAAACAATAAAAATGAATCGGGGAATTGAAAGATGATAAAAAGCAAATAGCCAATGAATTCAATACTTTTTTCACCCAAATAGGTAAGAAATGGCAAATAAAGTGAAAAACGACCCCAATTACAAACCACATAGAGTAGTTTCTGTGAACTCGTTTTGTTATTACCAACCGATAATAAAAAGTTGAGAGCATCATCAGTGAACTGAAAACAAAAAATCTGCAGGTGTAGACGATATCAAAGCAGAAACTATTAAAATAATTTCTACATATATTCTAGAACTTCTCACATACATTATAAATTTGTGCATGGAACAAGGTGTCTGGCCCAGAGCGCTTAAGGAATCAATAGTAGTACCAGTTTACAAAAAAGGAGATGAGACAGCGATCACTAATTATAGACTCTCTAATAACACATCTATCAAAAATTTTCGAATTTTTTTTTAAAGAAACGGTTAGCTTCTTATATATCCAAATATAATCTAATATCGAGTATGCAGTATGGTTTTAGAGAGAATATCTCCACCCAACATGCGTTGTTGGCACTAACTACGAAGATTTCTTCTGCTCTGGATGGGAACATGCCAAGTCTATGTGTATTTATTGATCTGTCTAAAGCTTTCGACACTGTGAGCCACAGTCTCCTCTTACAGACATTGGAAGATATTGGCATCAGAAATAATTGTTTGAAACTTTTCGAAAGTTATCTTGCCAATAGAGTCCAGTCTATCAGAGTGGATGATGTGCAAAGCGATCAAATGCAAATTGAGTATGGAGTTCCTCAAGGGACTGTTTTGGGCCCAATCCTTTTCAATATTTACATCAATGGCATGTTCTCTATCAGGAGCAGTGGAGAAATACTAGGTTTTGCTGATGACACGCAATATTTTATAAAGCAGACACCTGGCAAGAATTGAAAAACAGAGTAGAGACAGACCTTCCTTCAATAAAAAAATGGTTAGAAAACAAATTACTCACTGTCAACCTGCAAAAAACCTACTACCTACCTTTTAGCTGTAATCGGTCCAACACGCCATCATTCGATAGTCTCACGGTTACCACAATGAGTCAACAGTATATAATCCTGCCTAAATTTTTTTTTAAATATCTGGGAGTAATAATAGACATGAATCTCAAATGGGATTCCCATATTAACTATGTCTGTGATAAGTTACGTATGATTCTCTACAAGTTAAAATATCTGAAAGACATATTACCTTTCCATCAGCTCAAAGTACTGTACCATGCATTAGTTGAGAGCCACTTGCGATATTGTATAGTCGGATGGGGAGGAGCATTGAAAACACATTCATCCTCTGGAAATACTGCAAAAAAGGTTCCTCGAGCTGATTATGTCCAAAGACTATAAATATCCATCTGAAGAAATATTTCATGAAGCACATGTATTCGATATTCGTCAGCTTTTTTATAATAATATCAATATAAAATACCACCGAGAAAAACCTATTAATTCAAACCTACCTAATCATAATCACCAAACTCGAAAAAAACACTATCACAAAATCCCACAAATGCAAAAATCTATTGGCCAGCGGTCATACCGACATATATTGCTCCGAAAATGTATAACTCCATACCTCTCCATATACAAAAAATTTATAACTTGATACTATATGAGAAAGAGTTGAAGATCTTCATTCACAGCCAACCTAGGGAAAAAGTTGCGACATGGTAATGTGATTTTAATTTTAAAACCCTATACTCCGAAACTTTAGTAACGTTCTAATATGTCTTGTTCAGTCCAGCTCTATATATGTATGTATCCATGTGTGTATTTATTTTATTCATTCTTCTCTTATTCCTTTATGTCCACATTTTAATCTCATTTTAAATTTATTTTTAACACCTTTACTCATAGTATACTATTGTAATCATCAGACATATGTGTTTCATTAACTTTTAATCCTGTGCTCTTATTTGGTTATTTATGAAATTTTATTCATTGTATCGTGAGGAATACGAACTACATTGTTTTATTACATATACTAGATTTAATTATATTTAGTGCATGTCGTTTTACAACATTGTGTTATTGTGAACTTTTTAACTAGTTATTTTTGTGCATTTATTCAATCATATATTTCCTTAAAACTACCTATGTTTTGCGAAACAAGTGTTCTACATATCGTTATGATTACTTTATTCATTGTAACCATCTCAAATTGTATTTATATTGCCTTTTAATTAACAATAACCATCCAATCTAATACTATACATTTTAGGGTATTTGAATAAAAGCTTGTTTTTAAAAAATTTCTTATCATTAATTATTTTATTTTGTGCTTTTTAGTGAGTACCCAACCCCAATTTTAAAAGGCCAAAGAAATCGTCGGACATCTTGAAGCCGCCATTTTATTTTATGAATTTTGTCAGAAAATCATAATCTCGCCCCTAAAACCTCCACATACCAATTTTGAATCGAATCGGACCATAAACACAAATCTCGTCTGCCATCTTGGAGCAGTCATTTTGTTTTTCCTTCTCTTACAAATGCATAATGTATTGTCACGGGAACTATGAACACCTGCCAAATTTCACGTTAATCGAACTACTAGAAGTGGGTCAAATTTAACTTGCAATATTTGATGGCAAACATCGGGACAGGTGAAACTAAATAAAAGCTTGTGATGTAATAATAAAAAGGTTGTTAGAGTAATGGTGAGAGCACATTTTTCCGAACATTGTCTCTTTGTTCTTAACTCATAGGAGTAAAAAAATATCTGAATCTGCACTTGTATAATATGATACCTTCAAGTGTGAGGTGTCTTAACTTCCATCAGTTCAAATATAAAATTAGAGCTTTTTCATTGAACGACTGTTTTTATACGATCAAACAGATTTTTGATCTGAGCATAAAAGAAGTCGACCTTAATTGATAGACACTGTCTTAGCTTGACTTTTCGTTTTATTTATTCGGTTTTGCAATATGGAATTGAATTTGTTATACATATATTCTTCAAACAACTAATTGTTATATCTATCATTGCTGGTCAGAGGACAAAAATTGGAAAATTTCATTGAGGTATCGCATTTGCAGGATGTCTTGGAAATGTAATAATAACTCATAATTTGATTTATTCCAACTTATAATGAATTATTTGATCAATAGAAGAATTGACCTCAACATGAGCGAGATCCGTTTATTTCCCAAACCTCAACAAATCAACAATTTCATAATTTTAGAAATCAAATACATATTTGTTTGTGAGTTTTTTTTGCATTGCCAATAATAAGATCATTAAACCATTTCAAGATTCCAAATAAACGCAAACTCTCACAATATCCAACGCTATTGAAAAGTAAACACATCTGAAAACCACCATCTCGAAGCATTCCAAATGATCCAATTAAAACAAACAACATGGTCGATGGAACCGACTCAATAAATCCCGGCATTGTTTCACAATCTAATCTCTGATCGAGATCAGCGATCGGCCGAGTAAAAACGTCCGGACACCAGATCAATTTTAAATACTACCCTAACAAGCTCTGTAACATGGCTTTTAGGCTCTTAAAAACATCAGAAAAGGTTGTATTGGAGAGGTGGCCGTGTTAATGGAAATTCCCCTCATGAATTTTGGATGTTGCGAAACGTAGGCGATACCTGGTTTATCTCGAAATTTGGTAAATATTTGTTTTTCTGTCAAGGACATAATATATATTGTGACACGGATAATAGTTCTGTATTCCATAAATTATAATATGTATCCACAGTCCTGAGAATGCTATCCATGCCTTTTTTAAATAGAAGCCGAAAGTGAGCATGGTGGTTTGACGCATTCATTTCCATTAATTTGGAACCTCTGGAACAAAGCGTTAATGCTCATCCAAAATAACATTGAATATTTCAAAGAAAAAACCAAGTGAAGTGGAATACAATGAGAATTAAAGTGCACAAAGTCATCTTCACAAAATATTCAATATGAATTGAAACAAAATTGGTAGACCACAGGGAAAAACAAACTTTCCTAGCAAATACCACGCAGAACGTTGAATGATATTCACCCGAAAATCCATGCAAACTTCCATATGAATGGAAATAAATTGCAAATGTTTCTTTCTGATAAGCTCGATTATGTTTAATTTATGTCGGGTCCGCTTAACAATCCGCATACTGGTTTCAGCGTTTATTTATAGTTCGATTCTCTCTACTCACACAGCCGCTGTTTTGTTCTCAATGTCCCACTCTGTATATTATTCTTTATACAGTGTCCGCCATAAAGTTCGCAGCATATGGAAAACTTTTTTATTATAGATTTCTCAAAAAAAAATCAGTCATGATAAAAACCTCTGCTTCATCCCAAACCTGAATTGCGAATACCAAAATTGAATTTTATACGACCCTATTCTTGGGGAAATATTGTTCTAAATCCAATGTTGATCCAGAAATTCGAATCATAGCCACCTATGACCAATTTCATTTTTCAACTTTTTTTCCCATTTTTTCCTCATCGCCGTGTACAACATGGGGAATATCATGCTAGACGAATGGTTTATTATTAGATATGATGATATCACCCTCTGAATGTTTTCTCATTTCTCCCTCCCATCAGAAAATCACATTAATTGAATTATGTGACGGAATTTCACAAAATCTTGCTACAAATAGTAAATAAAACTGATTCAAACGAATATGTCCTATGCTTTGATCTACGTGGATTCCTCCATTCTCAATACACTGCATAGTACGGCGGTGCATTGCATCATGAACATTTCTTAGTATCTGGAGAGCTATTCCCCGAATACAAGCCCTGATAGTATTCTCCAAATGACGTATATTTTGAAATGTTCTTCTTGAATATACCTTCTGTTTGAGATATCCCCATAAGAAAAAATCCAAAGGAGTGAGGTCCGGTGACCGGGAGGGCCAAGCGTTATTGGAATATCTACCAATCCATCGATTTGGAAATGTTCCGTTTGACCACCTTCTCACTTCTAGCGTAGAATGAACGGATGCACCGTCTTGTTGAAAATACAATCCAGATCTCATGTCCAGAGGAATATCATCTAAATAATTGGAGAGAAACGTCTGCAGCATTCTTAAGTTCCTGGCAGAATTCAGTGGTTGTCTGGAAAATACTGGTCCAATAATAATGTCATTAAGAATTCCGCACCAGACGTTAACGTTGAAGTGATATTGGTCTCTACATTGTCTCCTGAAATGGGGTTCATTATCTGCCCACCACCTGCAATTCTGGGAGCTGACTACCCCATTTATGTGAAGGTGGACTCGTCACTATAAAGAATTTTTTTAGAAAAATGTCTATTATCTTCCATCATAGACTGAAACCAGGAACAGAAATCCAAGCGATTATCCAGATCTCTCGGTTTCAAAGTGTGTATGAATTTTGGTTTATACGGTTTGAATTTATCATTACCTAGAACTCTTTTCATTGATCGATCGGACATACCAAGATTTTCTCCTCTTTGCGATAATGACATCCTTGGATTTTCAATCGTAGACAGCATAATATTCATAACAGTTTCTTCATTTTCAGTGATCGGTCGTTTATGTGTCCCTTTATATTTTTTCGAAACCGATTCAGATTCCTTGAATGTTTTCAAAATTCTTGTAATTGTCGAATTATGAACGTTTTTACCTGGATGTCTTTCATTAAAAATATTGGCAGTGTCTCTACAAGTATGGTAATTGTCACCATGTATCATTACAATCTCCACTCTCTCCTGTATACTCAATCGAGCAGCCATGATTGAATTGAAAAACTACTGAAATTACTCTACAGATTTGTGAGTTATTCTTGATGCGACAACAGTGGTTTGTTTACAATTAGAAATGAATTTGTTTTCAAAGCCAACTGTGATCGGCAAATGTTCTGTATCTCAATCATTTACAGTAAAATTCAAAGAACAAAACTATGGAAGCTGGGTATTGCTATCGAAGTCGAATGTAACAACTAACAATATTTCGAAATTCATAAATGATACGTGAATAAATTTTTCGAGTGGATCAAAACCTTAATTTTGTATATTGAATGCCGCAAAAAAATTCAATAAAATATTGTAGATGCTTTCCGACGTCTTGCTTGAAAAAAAAACTATAAAAAAATTGCCATATTTTACAATTCCTGATTGTCTTTAAAAATGTTATTCGTAGTGTGAAAATAAATTCATTTTCATTCTGGCATCATACCTTGGAGACAATTCAGTTTTATTTACTATTTGCAGCAAGATTTTGTGAAATTCCGTCACATAATTCAATTAATGTGATTTTCCGATGGGAAGGAGAAATGAGAAAATATTCAGAAAGTGATATCATCATTGCTAATAATATACCATTCGTCTAGCATAATATTCCTCATGTTGTACAGGGCGATGAGGACAAAATGGGAAAAAAAAGTTGAAAAACGAAATTGGTGATGATTCGAATTTCTGGATCAACATTTGATTTAGAACAATATTTCCCCATGAATTTGAATCCTACCGCGAGAAATAAAGTGATGGGATCATATTATTTTGAAAACAAAGCATACTTTTCTATTTCCCTCGTATAGGGTGGTATAAAATTCAATTTTGGTGTCCGCAATTCAGGTTTGAGATGAAGCAGAGGTTTTTATCATGAGTGATTTTTTTTGAGAAATCTATAATAAACAAGTTTGCCATATGCCGGACACTGTATTATACCCAATCTGAGTTTTACCACATAAAAGTTACTTTTGTTGCTTCTGTGGTTCCTACAATCTTTATTTGAATAATGTAAATCTTGCTCTTCAATAGCAAATAAATATTAATAGGTTATTATTATCTCAATTAATTCATTAAAATGATATATTCACCTCTCCTCACATATTCACAGTCAAAACTGAAAAAAATCGTTCCATACCATAGTGGGAATATATTTTTCCGAATTTCAAATGTCTGGTCGATCATTCAGTAAACATCTCGCTATTTAATTATTCAGGTTCTAAATTCTAAATTTAGGTGGGGTCACTTTGAAACAATCGAATTCAGAATTCGAACGAACAAGTTCAACAAATCCATCCACGGAATTGAAACTCTCATTATTAACATAGAATCTGGTAGCGGAGAATTCCATTGACCAGCAATTTCCATTTCTTCTAATCACATATTATTAGTTTCTCATTCCACTGTTCTTGCGTCTCAGATTACCGATAAAAAGTCAGTGGAGTCTATTATAAATAATGATGGATGACACCAAATGACTAACTATACAATATGTTGATGTTATCTACTTAGATTTTTGATGAACTGTATAATAAAACCATAAATTAACAGACTGAGTGATATTTTTTAACGATCGAAATGGGTTGTGATATTGATGTCAGCTTGAGACTTTGACATAATCATTTGAACATATCGATTATGCGGAAATTGGAATGGTTGTTAGGGAGAGTTCATTTGAAAATTTTATTGTACATAATTCATGACATTTTTGCAATTTGATCAGATGGATTGACGACAAGGATTTCCTCAACAATTATCCCCCAAATCCCTAAAACATTTAAAATTTAATTATTTTCCTGAAACTTGTGGATATCATAACAAGGATTAATTGTGATCAATAATTCATTGGAATTGGATCTCAGATGTCTCCATATGCAAACAAAAGACTCCTACAAAATTGCACGTCTCAATATTTATTTATTTATTTATTGACGGATTCACCTTTCACAAGTAATTATAAATATAACAAATAGTAACTGTAAACTAATATTCTTATATAATTTCCAATTAGGGCTTTCATTTCTAACAACCCCGAAATATGGCCCGATGGTACAATGGTGAACAGATGCAACCCCGAAATATGGCCCGATGGTACAATGGTGAACAGATACAACCCCGAAATATGGCCCGATGGTACAATGGTGAACAGATACAAATTCCAGAAAAATACAAATTTCCAACAAGAAGCCTCGCAGCAGAACCAAACATAGGAGAATCTAAACAGGTTTTTCCAGATTACAATCACTTTTTGAAAATTATTCATCTCAACGTACAATGCATAAATAATAAGTTAAATATCATAGATGCATTTTTAGGAGAGCATAAGCCAGATTTCCTTCTAATTTCTGAACATTGGCAAACAAATGAAAATATTAATAATATAAAAGTATGTGGCTACCAAGTAGCCACAAGCTTCTGCAGAAGTATTAAATGTCATGGAGGTGTTGTTATATTCACTAGGCCAGAACACCTAAAATTGTGCAAAGAAATAAAACAAGTCAAAAGTTTTTCCCTCGAATTAGATATTGAATGCAGCGCACTCTCGGTAAACAATGAAGTCTGCATTATGTCATTTATCGATCCACAAACGGAAATATGGATTCATTTTTCATCAATTTCTGCAGGATTCTTGATATGCTGAGCAATACTTATAAACATATAGTTATTTGCGGAGATCTCAACATAAATTATCTACAACCAAGCACATACAAAAACATATTGTGTGATATTCTAGAGTCACATAACCTTGAATCACTTATAACACAGCCTACCCGTATCGCAAATATAAAGGGAAAAATAAGTGCTTCAACAATCGATTATATAATTATCAATTCAAAAAATGACATAAAATTTCAAATAGTTGATCCATGTATTTCAGATCATTCAGCCCAAATTATCAAACTTATAGGAGAAAATTTACTGACCTGAATATCAGTCAATTCAAACATTACCTAACCAAACTTGAAATAAGATGCTTGGAGACCCCAAATATAAACGAATCTTTCGAACTATTTTGGGAACATTTTTCATTTGCATTCGAAGCTTCTTTTCCAAAAACCTTTATAAAGGCGAAATCATCCCGAACGCCTGCCCCTTGGTATACCTACCAACTCAAATCCGAATCAGATCATTTACAAAATTTGAATATCTTACGGAAAAAATATCCCAATAATATCGATCTACAAAATGAATACAAACACTTAAAAAAATCATACAGTCAACACGTAAAGGAGGCGAAACGAGGTTATTATAAAAATGTTATAGAAAACTCTAACAATAAAACTAAAGCTATTTGGGATATAGTAAATTCACGCCTAAACAAGAAAAAATTACCGGAAAATATTGAACTTAACCACGAAGGGGAAAAATTGTCTAATAAAGAGAAATAGCTAATATATTTGGACATTTTTTTGTATCAATTATAGATGAACAACTCGAGAACCATTTCAGCAAAATTTGTCTATGAGTTGCACAACGTCCCGTTCGAACTTAATAATTCATTCTTCTTCAACCTTTCACCGTTGCGGAGATAGAAGAAATAATACTAGAATTGAAAAAAAAAAGCTACCGAAATGACGAAGTTCCAGTTCATCTCCTGAAAAATGTGCTCAGACATAGCACCATACTTAACATTCATTTTGAATGAATCAGTTGAACTAGGGCAATTCCCAAGTCGACTGAAAATATCACTAGTATCACCAATCCACAAAAGGAGACAGACTATCGCTCATAAATAACAGACCCATTGCGCTCTTGAGGCATTTTATCCAAAGTTCTGGAAAAGGAATATCAAAAGAATAAGTAGCTTCTAGCTAGGTTCGACATAATAAATAACAACATGGGTTCAGAAAAGGCATTCCACTGAAACGGCGACAACCGATTTTATTCAAACAATTCACGAAAAAATAGAGAAAAAAGATTTCATTATTGGACTCTTCTTTGATTTGTCACGTGCATTCGACACGCTAAACTTTGAGTTCATTATAACAAAAATAAATGCACTCGGATTCGCGGAAACATATCACATTGGATTCATTCGTTCTTAGAAGGACGTAAGCTTATAGTGAAAACAAATGAGAAACTTCTGATGAATTCTTAATTGACTCAGGTATTCCACAGGGAGTGTTCTCGCCCTCTCATATTCTTATTATTCATCAATGACCTTCCTGATTACATAAGCGACGGAGAGGTCTATATGTTCAGACGATACATCTATAATAGTATCTAGCCAGATATGAATGAGCTACTTATAAAACTAATAACGTTCTCCGCCAATTCGACTACTGGTGTAAAAGAACCGTTTAATCGTAAACTACTCCAAACTACCGCTGTACAATTCCAGAGACCTCAGTCAGGAACACTTGTTACCGAAAAATTGAATATCAATAACCACACAATACTGTTCCAAGAAAACTGTAAATTTCTAGGTCAATTATTGACAGCAACCTCAGATGGGAAGAATGTATCAATACGATCTGCTCCAAATTGAATAAACACTATTTCGCGATAAAAATCTGACGAGTTGTCTTGGAGATGAAATAATTTCTGTTTACTCTGCATTGGTTTATTCAACTATCAGCTATAACATTGTAGCTTACGGCGGCGACCAATAGTGCTCGAGTCTTCCTCGCCCAGAAAGGATAATTCGCCTGATCTTCCACTTGGATTATCAACAATCCTGCAGAAATATCTTTAAGGAAAAAAACTCCTAACTTTCACTTGTATTTATCTATATAAACTTTTAACTCACACCTACATTCATACAAACAGTCTCACAAAAAATTCAAATGTTCATAGCTACCAAACTCGCAAAAAAAACGAATTTAGATTGGAACTCGCCACCTACACAAACTACAAAAAATCCCCAAAATATGCAGGCGCAAATTTCTTCAATTTATTGCCCAATGAACTGAAAAACCAATCGAATTTGTTCAGATTCAAATCAAAACTGAAGTCTTTTCTACTCCAAAATGCATTTTATGATATAAAAGAATTCACGATGTGTTGTCAGCATCCTACAGATTGTTTTAATTCTGCTGGATAGTTTTATATATTTATATTTTTCATGAGGACATTAATAAATAGATTTTATCTTAGCACTAAGTATAATTTAAGTGTGTAATTTGACTTGTCAATCCAATGTAAATTGGTGTCTGATTAATAAACTTCTATTCTATTCTATTCTTATAGAACTTCTGATCCTACTTAAAGTCCTCAACAAAGGGATCAAAATTGTATTTATTAAACCATCTCAAACATCTGGAAACCGGTGAGTTATATCTATAATTTGTGGAATGACTACTTATTGAGAATAGTGAAGGGTTTCTGGTGCTATAAGGGACACTATTGAAATTTATTTGATTCAATAAATGGGGACAGTCAATTTCTCCTGATAAAGTTTTATAAAATAGTGTTAGATCTGAATGGAAGCGTATCCAAGATGCTTTGGTGATCAAAGTGTGCATTTGTTCCCATTTTAAAAGACATATATTTCAAGAATCTGCTTTCCCCATTTTTTTAACAAAAATATTATTGATATGACTTTTGAATGTGAGTTGTTGGTCAATAGTAACTCCTAGGTCTTCAATTTCCTAGACTCTATCAAAAGACATATCATTGATAGTTGTAGCTCTCGAACTACATAGATCTATGGAATGTGATAGCATGACATTTCTCAATATTAAGTTGTAAACTGTTAGATATAGACCAAGCAAACACACTATCAAAGTCATTTTGGAGAATATGAAAGAAAAGAAAAGTTTAAGATCACCTGCGAACATTGGATATTTAGCCTGTAGAGGGAGATCGCCTATGTCATTCACGAATAAGTTGAATCTTACTTCCATTACCCCTTTCAACTGAGCATGCGTAATATTAGCAATTGCCGCTTTCAGGCAATGTTTCAAATCCTCCTTTGATGTAGGTGTAGAAGAGTAAACCTATTTTTTAGGTCACCTCACATAAAAAAATTCAATGTCGTGAGGTCGAATAACCTCGGAGGCCAACTTGTAGGACCAGTCGAAATAATCCATCGATTTGGAAATTATTCATCATACATGTTTGTGTAGACATCCAGAGGTAAATTATCTATGAAACCCACTATTTCGTTCTGTGGAAATCCCAAGTAGCGTTGCCCATTCAACATACCATTGAATATTATTGGCCCAATAATTTAAGATCCAATCAGTTCTTGAAAATTCCCTTCTCTAACGAGCCTGGGGCTTCCAGTTGCCCAGTATCTGGTGTTATTTCTATTGAACATTCCAAAATTCGTGAATCTCTCCAAGCAGCATCATAGTACGTATTACTGACACTGCAACTTCGACCAGGTGGTTATAACGTGATCATCACTGAATCTACCACTATTCAGTACGAATATCTTCATTTAATATTAGCATGGTTGTAGTCACGTTATTCTCATCCCTGTTATCCACTCTATAGTTCTATGAGTTGCGAGTGTCAATGTCACAGAGTCACTTCAGATGTTTTCAAACTTCAAAGTGGGAATTAGCGGTTGTGGAACCATCGTGTACCACTCGAAAATCACTCAGTAGGCACAATCACTTTCCCTAGAGTATGATAGTTTCGGTGACGTTTCAGTAACTTCTATCAAACCTCCAATATGGCAGGCACTTGACGGTGATATATGATGATGGTTGCCACGTTCTTGCTATCACCATAAGTGATTCCCACAGTTCACGTTCAATAAAAGTCACTACAAAATTGTGATTAACTCCGAAACTCACCATCGAGTAACCATTACTCAGTAGTGACTTGTTACATGTCATTTTTATTGGTAATAATGGACATGTACCAGCAATTTTGGAGACACAACTGTAGCAGGTTATAATAGCCGCGACGTGTTCGCCACTTATATTATATATATATATATATATATATATATATATATAATGTGGCATTTTTCATTCATCGGTGAAGAATCAAGGATTATCGATAGGTAATTAAACACTAGTTACAATATTGAGAAAACGTGTAAATTCAAGACGTCACATAGTAACATTGTGAAAAACTGTTACATATGCATATACAGTGTGGTCATTTAAGTGTGCAACATATGGGAATTTTCAAATTTAATTGCACAACCAGAATACAAATATTGCCAAAAGTTGGTGCATGTGCGATAATCATATGAGGTGCACTTAGAATCGTTGCAGGTCAAACAGTATACAGGATTGGTCAAAAAATATAAAAATTGTATAAGAGTAAAGTACACTTATTCCTGAAAATCCAGAAAAATGATATCAAGAAAACTTGTTTTGAATTAAAAGTTATGCCTAAATATCGAAACATGGCCTTCTAATTAAAAAAAAAATAATAATTTTTCAAATATTTTTTTTATTCGCTTTAAACAGTTTCATAAATTAATTAAAATAAATTTCATATAATTTCGTTCAAATTCAAGTATATTTGTGAAATTAACTTGGATTTTGAATTTTTTAGGAATTCACAAATTTCATGTTTGTTGCAATGATATTAAACAAAACTTTGAAATTTCACAAAAATTTTATTCAACAGGGTGAAACAGTAGCAATGATAAAACGAATGTAAAAAAATATGTTTATTTCAAATGTTTATTAAAAAACTAAACAAATTAATCGACAAACCCATGAAAAAAAAACAAATAAGAGTTAAAAGTACACATTATTATTATTAATTATTATTAACAAAACAGTGTATCCATAATGTGTGCACTAAACGCAGTCAGATCTCAAAAGCAATAATACAATGTTTTCAAACGTATTCGAATGTGGTGCCGATGGTTTTCTCAATTATCATGGCTCATTTTCATTATAGCTTGACAATTAACAAATCAAAATAAAATAGAACAGAACATTTTTGAAATAAAAAAAAAGTATCTGTGAAAAAATTATTGAAGCGTCTCTGTATGTCTACCTTCTCGTTCAATGCATCTGATTATCCGATCATAAAATTGACTAAGAGTAGATCGCAATATTTCTGCAATGGAATCGTATCGAATTTTGAAGCTCCTCAAAATTATTGAATGGTCGAACCTTGTAAACTTTTTGCTTTGAATATCCCAATAAAAAGAAACTATTGGGGTGAGATCTGGCGAACGAGGGGGACACCGTGGATTGGTATTTCCTCTTAACCATTTATCACCATATTTCGCACAAACCATAATTCATTTGGTTCTCGTCAACTCATATTACCCAAAACGATTGAAAGTTTACTGTGAAATATGGGAATTGTAGCTCTATTGTAAGCACGTGCCATCTGAATATTCTTTAATCAAGAAAAATATTATAAATCTGCAAATAACGCGCTTCTGATATTATGTACTTGATTGAATCCCTGAATCATTGTTTTTCAATCTTGGTTACTTGGAACCAATACTAACGTAATAAATTACTACGTTTGATGCCCTACTGGAGACAAATACATTTTTGTTTAATGGTTCGTTCATTCTCCAACAATGGTGACCCAGCATATTCCTGATAATATGTCGGCTTCTGGAGACTATAACTTCAAAGTGGTTTGCATCTAAAATGAGTGTTTGAAGTGTCAGAATCTGAAAATATACCACTCCAAAATTCCAATCATCATAAAGTGGCCAACGGATCTAACTCATTATTTTTCCCGCCACCAGTTATTTGTATTCTGGTTGTGCAATTAATTTTGAAAATTCCCATATGTTGCACACTTAAATGACCACACTGTATATGCATATGTAAAAGTTTTTCACAATGTTACTATTTGATGTCTTGAATTTACACGTTTTCTCAATATTGTAACTAGTGTTTAATTACCTATCGATAATCCTTGATTCTTCACCGATGAATGAAAAATGCCACATTATATATATATATATATATATAGATATATATATATATATATATATAATATATATATATATATATATATATATATATATATATATATTACAGTTCATCTCAGTTATCAAATCATTTTTAATTAACTCACATATGCAACCTGAATCAAATTTGATAGTTATTTCCACGACTCGAATGTATTAAGTTACTTAATGAGTATCTAATTATTCATTTTTAATTGTATTTATATTTTTTATGTAATGTAATGAAACGGGTCTATTGGGTTAGCCAAACTCAATATATCCCAACAGCAAGTGTTTATTTTTCAGGAGAGACAAGATTCACAATATGGTTTGAAAAAACCTAAAAAGTAAATTTTACATTGGTAATTGTCACTTTCACAACACAATCATATCAATACTAATAATGTATTACAAAACTTACCCTAAAAGTGACCAAACACCAATCTGATATATATATATATATATATATATATATATATATATATATATATATATATATATATATATATATATATATATATATATATATATATATATGTATATATATTTAACAAATATATATTTTATCATTAGCAAATTTATTCAGGTCATCATTTTCAGCTCGATCATCCCAAATTATGTTGTCAGATGAAAATAAATAAAGGATTTGTTTCCAAAAGAGAATCGACACTCAAAGGTGTGGTTATTATGAAAAATAATTGAACTAGTTATATACAAGGTGTATTATTGTCTGTGGGACATGGAATAACAATAGAAATAATAAATAAGTTTCAGTGCAGTATCCCTTAAATCATCTCGAAACAAGTATTTAAGTTACTTATCGAGCATATGATTATTCATTCGTCATTATATTTTATGTATCCCTTCTGTTATCATTGTAAACATTGTAATAACGAATGGATAAATATATTATTATTATCATTTTGGAAAAATTTGGGGACATACCTTAACTCGAGGACACCCGGTATAAACACATTCAGGATTTTGTTGTAGATCAGGATCTTGTTATATAATAATGAGATCTGAGAATTTCTATTTACAATTTTGTTCGTGTTTGCTCATCTCTTTTCTGATATGTTGTTTTTATTTCAGCTCAAGAATTTCATTCATAGGCACCACTATATTTGGCACCGTTTATATCCAGGGCTGGAGGATCTGTGAATTTTTTGTTTTGTTTCCTACGTCTATATAATCAAAACTAATAAATAATTCATTACTTTCCATAATATCGCTGGTGACGATCTTTTCACGAACAATTTTGAGAAAAGTTTTAACAAAATTTCAACGAGACAATAAGGTCATTTCATTCACGACACCATTTTAATTTTCTTCCTGTAATATTTATCTGTAGAAGGGGTGCGAGTAGGCTGTATACAGAATGATTATATGGTTTTCATTTCCCATTTTCAACATCAGCGCTTGTTCAAACAAAGTTTGATGAGTTTTTTCCGTTCAATTCCCAGTTGAATAAAATATAGAATGTCTAAACGGAACTGTTCCGAGCACTTCACGTGTACACATGTGGGTTCATTTTCACGAACTCCGGAATATGAATAATGCATATTATGCTTTTTTGTAGGACTGAATAACAATGAGACATTTTTGTACACGTTATTTTTCTCTTGCCATGAAAAGCCATTGTTTTGGTCCACTATAAAATGTTTATAATTATACCATTCCATGCAGATGCCATTGTTCTGTGTGCAGTATATTGTGATGTTGCCTTTTTGTTGTTCCATCAGTGGGGTTTCAGTGAATAAGTGTTGTAATTTGGACTAAGCATATTGAATAAGTGAAGCAGATTAGTTCTGAATATTCGATAATTCATTAGGCAGGATGTTGATGAGGTTTCCTGTCCTTAGATTATAATATAGAAAATGTTCGTGGGTTAGATGACAGGTACGAGACAACAACACAAATTGTATGAGGACGTTTCGTCCATATATTTAGACTTCTTCATGGCTACAAAGAATAAAGCTCACTTAGTTACGTTCACACATTTTATATAATTTCAACAAATAACGATAAGAATAAAATGATTGATAAAAATATTTTTTGAAGGCACACTTTTATTCGGATTCCGTGAGTTATAGATGCAAGAGCTTGTCGCGCAAAGTTTTCAATTTGATTACAAAAGCTACAAGCTTTTGAATTTTTAACTACGAGATGTATTCAATATAACAAGTTGTCCACAAAGTGCTGACTTGATCTTTCTAGTTATTGATTATATTAGACTACTTATTTGAGGAATACCATATTTGGAAAAGTGAAACAAAAATGTGCTGAAAAAACTTCAATTCTTCAATACCAAACCTCATTTTTGAATGAAAATTTTTAAAAGTTACCAAAACATAGATATTTTATACTTATGTATGAAAATAAAACTTCCAATATTTTCACATAAACTAAATGTACATGTGAGGTTTGAATAGAAGGGATGATTATATAAACAATTAACATACAGTAGGTATCTGCCAATGAGGGTATTTTTTTTATTTTGATTTCAATTTCTTGTCACACATACAAAACAATCATTTTTGACATTTCAGTGCATTTGAATAAAAGTTTGTCTTTGAAAACGTTTTTTATTAATTATTTCATTTTGTGCTTTTTGGTAAGTACGCCTTAATCTATGCATTTTTGCTGAAGCATCATTATTATGAGGTTTTTTCTAGTTCTTCAATGGAGAGATCATTTAAAGATCAACTCGTCTGCCATCCTGGAACTGCCATCTCCAATTTATGAATTTTGACTGAAAATCAATAATCTTCGACTTAATTCATAATCTCTGTCCCCAAAAACGCCGACATACTAATTTTTAATAGAAACGGTCCGTAATCACAAAATTTATTCACCATCTTGGTGCCGCCAATCTCTCAAAAACAGAAAACACCCACATACCAATCGAATCAGATCATAATTACAAAACTCGTCCGTCATCTTGGTGCCTCTATCTTGAATTTATGAATTTTGACAGAAACTGTATAATCTTGAACCATACAGTGCTTCTCAAAAGTCCCCTCCCCCCCTCTTATTTTTGGAACGATTATACATAAACAAGTGAAATTTGGAAACTGAATATAAAAGGTTGTAAACTTCCCTACTAGTGATTTTTTTTTTTTTTTATGTTCTGGTTCCCACGAAAAGGGATATCCTGTAATGTTCAGAGAACATTGTGGGAACCAAGGGAAAGAAGGTAGGAGTTGGTGTTTTTCTTAAATTTCTGAAGGTTGTATGCCTCGGGGAACACCTCCCTAGGCAATGAGTTCCAAAGCCTCCTGTTCGTTGGATGAACGAGTCTTTGGAAAGTGATGTTCTGCAGGTCTCCAAAGTGACCACGAAGGGGTGTGATGACTGAACTTGACGGGTTAATCTCGAAGAGACTGCCAAAGCAGGAACGATTGTTGATATTTCAGAAGAGCATCGCCCATGAAAATATCTATAAAATAGAGACAAATCGCCAACTTTTCTACGGTGTTCCAGACAAGTGAGCGAGTTTGTAAGCGAGGCATCACCGACGAGACGAATTGCTCTTTTTTGGACAGAATCAATAGCCTCAGGATATGTTTAGGTGCCGCACTCCAAATATGGGAACAGTATTCCAGGACAGGTCGGATCTGTGCCTTATAGATCATAAGCAGCTGACTGGGGTGAAATAGCCTTGGCACGAAACAGAAACCAAGTTTTTGGGATGCACTTTTGGCAATGGACCTCACGTGATTTTCCCAGGAAAGGTTATTGCTGATAGTAATACCAAGCATCGATATGGATGGCTTCAGTGGTATGGTTACTCCTGACAAAGTTATGTTAGGCACAGTGAGATCGGCTTTTCTAGAGAAAAGACATGCTTGTGTTTTGTTTGCATTGAATTCTACCAAGTTATTAGATCCCCATTCGAGAATTGTTGCCAAGTCCATATTTATATTATTAACATTTCTTCCTCTACATTTCTGGTTTCACGGGCTGATATAGGGGCCCTGGAAGAGAAAGCGGTATGGAGGGTACTATCATCGGCAAAGCTGTGTACTGGACATGAAGTTGCTTTCAACAGGTCGTTGATGTGAAGTAGAAATAGTGTTGGTGCGAGAATGGATCCTTGCGGAACACCAGCATTTATGAGTAGAGTGTCAGATGAAACTCCATCGACCACTACATGGAGACCTGTTTGAGAGAAAACTAGCAAGCAGAGAACACAGCTGAGGGGGCAAGCCATAAGACGGAAGCTTGGCGAGAGTCCCTGGTGCCAAACTCGATCGAACGCCTTGGAGATATCTAATGCCACAGCTAAAGTTTTCCATGCTTTTCAATGATAGCTGCCATATATGTGAGACGTAAGCGAACAGGTCACCATTGATCTCTGATGGCGGAAGCCATATTGCCTATCGTTGACAATTCCTGGTCTTCCAGATATTTCATGAGCTCGATGTTGATGGCTTTTTCCATGACCTTTGAAACAAAAGATAGCAGTGCGATAGGTCGTAGTTGCTAGGTAGGGCCTTTTTGCCTTTTTTTTGGGGCTGGCTGTACTCTTGCAATTTTCCAATTGGACGGAAATACCCCAAATTGTAAGAGTGGTTGAACAACTTGCAAAGAACAGGTGGGTTAGTTCAGGGGACATTTCTTGAGAACAATCGGCGGGATTCCGTCAGATCCACAGGCTTTGTTGGTGTTGAGACCCAGCAAATCTTTCTGATAGTACGTTGGCGAAAGGTGATCTCGGGCATGGACTGTCAATAGGTGTAATGTTCGGGGTTGTTTTCCCGATGAATCCCGAGTGGAATTTCCAGCAAATAGGTGGCAAAATATTGGCTTTTTCCTGGCAGGTAGTTGCTAGTGTTCCATCTTCTTTGGTTGGGGAGGAAATGAGCTGGAAGTGAAATTTCTTCCCAC
>JAFIRS010007568.1:0-23904 GCA_018342105.1 Gonioctena quinquepunctata | reverse complement strand
CCACCTTACCTCATTAAAAACTATAGAATGTTAACAGACATATGTACTATAGACACTGGTGCCTCAGTGACTGGTCTGTGGCTATGTATATGAATAATTTGAGCTATCGTTTGCTTCTTAATATTTAATGCTTGATATTTAGACACACTTGTAATCTTGATTGGTATTCGGTGCTTGAAGCTATTGCTTGCACTCAAGTATTTGGTATTAGGTTTAGCTTCAACTATTTTCTTTTATCTTCTCTAACAGACACAGACCACATAGTAGTGTTATTTTTTTATCAATAAATCCCTTAGAGTCGTACTTCATATCATTATTGCTTTGTGTTGAATGCTCTGATAAATTGAGGGTTGAAATGAACTATTATTGGATATTTTGAGGGGAATAGATTTACCTGGCGCCCATTGATAATTTCAGTGACTACTTAACGAACCTCCCCATCTTGACTGTAGCTTAGCCGCAAATATCCTGAGAGAAGTACAAGCTATTGTGTCGTTTCAATATACCGGGTGGCCCATTAGTGTGAGGAAGTACAGTATGTCGCCTATAAAGAGGAGTATGATAAAATGTTTCAGAGAAAAGTTAAATGGTTTACTTTGTTGCTTATTTTGAAAATATTGTGGAATATACAGAGTGTTCCTTCGAAGCGGGGCAATACAAATCATCATTTTTTTAAATGGACCCCCCTGTAAATTTTTTCGCCGTTGAACTGAGCAAAATGTTTTACGTAAGGAGGTATTTCCTTTTTTCGAAAATTTTGCGGCGTTGTCAAGTTATTGTTGAAAGTAAGAAAATCTTCGGAAAAACAGACCACCACAAATGCCAACATAAAAAATGTATGGATAAAATTTAAGCAGAATTATTTGAGACATGCAACATCAAGAGGGAGATGAAATGTCGGTATGGACTGAAAATTACATTTCTCAAACAGGACATTTTATACAGAGGCATTAACTTGACAAACTTCGAATATCAAAAACTAGATTTTTTTGAATGAAACACCCAGTATGTTATGTCACCATTATGAAGAACTACTTTATTCCTTCAATTTTTGTTGATATGACTTAGCCCCTAAAATTGACAGATTTTGTGAAATTTGCAATTTCATTTTATTTCGACTAAAACTGCGTGTTTATCACTCTAATATTTACAAAATTCAAGAACTAACAATTTTCCATAGACAATATCTACAGTGCTAAAATAATACGAACCGGTTGCTTGTAAACTGGTTCATGGTGCGCAAATAAATGCGTCATGCACTTCTCAGTAAGGCAAGTGGTGGTTCTCGTGTGCGCCATGCGCAATGAAACTGTTATGAAAGTGGGCTATGAATTTGACATTCAATGATCGATAAGTTTTGGCATAAAACAAAAATTACTGTCATACAATTTGGTATCTATCGCTTTATAATAAGAAGCATTTGAAATGAATTTCTCCACCGGAGAATTGACCGATATGATTTTTGTACTGGGGGCAAGTGATAAAAACTGTTTATTAGCGCCCAGAATTTATAATGAACGATATCCAGACAGGCGACAACCCAGAAAAGAAGCGTTTGAAAAGTTGCTTCTTCGAATTACTCGAACAGGAAATGTCGCATATAAAAAAATAGAAAGAACCAAAACTGCATTAACTGAAGAAACTGAAATGACTGTCCTCTTGAAAGTTACAGAAGATCCTCATATCTCGCATAGAGAAATATCCAAACAAACTCACATGGGCCGGACTGTCATACAAAGAATTTTGAAAAAGAATAAGTTTCATCCGTACCGTTTTCAGTTACATCAAGAGTTATTAGATGATGATTTTGAGAAAAGAGTAACATTTTGTGGATTGGCTCAGCAACAGTTGCTACAAGACAGAGATTTTTTCAATTATGTTTTATTTTCCGATGAAGCAACATTTCATAAAAATGGGTTTGTAAATAATTCCCATTAATATTAAACAGATAACCCCCATTTCTTTCGAACCACCAGTCAGACAAAGTGGTCCCTAAATGTATGGGGTGGCATAATTGGAAATTTCATCGTTGGGCTATATTTCTTCGAGGGAAGAGTTAATGGCTTGATTTACCTCGATTTTTTGAAAAACCAGTTACCACAATTAAGTAATCATTTACCCATTCGAATCAAACGAAGAATGTGGTATTCACACGATGGAGCACCTGTTCACCACACTGTTCCTGTTAATAATTATTTGGACACTGCATTTCCCAGAAGATGGATAGGTAGTCTTTTTAAGTGGCCACCTCGCTCACCAGATTTGATAAAAATGGATTTTTTTATGTGGGGCTATGTTAAACATCAAGTTCATGAAACACCCCCATCTGCAAAGGAGGATATGAAAAATAGAATTAGGGACGTATTCCAAAATATTCCAGTCAGCATGTTGAGGCGAGTTAATGAAAAATTTCAAAACCGAATACATTATTGTTTGGAAGTAGCCGGTGGTCACTTTGAGCAGTTGTTATAAATTTCTGATATTTTTTGTTGTTATCGTTTCAATTATTTACTTCCTTAAATAAAAAAATAAAAAAAAAGTTTTTGCCGTTTACCAGCTGTCCTCCCCTTATGAACGGGCAGCCCTCGAACTTGTTCGAGCCAAGGATTAACGAGGTCTTACGTTTTAACGTGCGATTCCTAGCACTTTCTCCCAGAAAAAAGATTCTGCAGTCGCTAGGCTTTGAACCCACACGACTGGCAGATAGAATGATTGAAAAGCGATGCTTTTAACAATACGGCTACCTGGTCCTAAATACTACAACGAAAACATGTTTTCCAGACTTTTCCCAACCGATTTTCAGTTTTAAGTTTGACATTGCAATTATGTTAAATTCCAGTAACAGTAACTAAGTGTCAAAATCCTAGATGGCCTTACGTAAATAGAAAGAGACTTTTTGACAAATTGAAAATTGAATTGCAAATTTCACAAAATCTGTCAATTTTATGGGCTAAGTCATATTGACAAAAATTGTAGGAATAAAGTAGTTCTTCAAAATGGTGACATAGCATACTGGGTGTTTCTTTTAAAAAAATCAAGTTTTTGATATTCGAAGTTTGTCAAGTTAATGCCTCTGTATAAAATGTTCTGTTTGAGAAATGTAATTTTCAGTCCATACCGACATTTTATCACACTCTTGGTGTTGCATGTCTCAAATAATTCTGCTTAAATTTTATCCATAAATTTTGTATGATGGCATTTGTGGTGGTCTGTTTTTCCGAAGATTTTCTTTTTTTCAGCAATAACTTGACAACGCCACAAAATTTTCGAAAAAAGGAAATACCTCCTTATGTAAAACATTTTGCTCAGTTCAACAGCGAAAAAATTTACAGGGGGGTCCATTTAAAAAAAAAACATTTGTATTGCTCCGCTTCGAAGGAACACTCTGTATATTCCACAATATTTTTAAAATAAGCAACAAAGTGAACCATTTAACTTTTATCTGAAACATTTTATCAAACTCCTCACTATAGGCGAGATACTGTACTTCCTCACACTAATGGGCCACCCGGTATATATATATATATATATATATATATATATATATATATATATATATATATATATATATATATATATATATATATATATAAATGTGATAAGAAGAACAGGACCCACGACAGTTCCTTGGGGTTCCCCACATTTGATGATTCTTCCGTCACTATATTGAGCGTTGATTTTGACTTTTTGTTTTCTCTCTGTTAGATAACTCTGGAAGAGCGAAAGCACTTTTCCCCTAAACCCCATGTCTTGTAAAGTTTCCAATAACTTCATGTGGTCCACCGTATCGAACGCCTTAGCAAGCTCAACAAATACACATAATGATGGTTTACTTTTGTCTAATGCATCATACATTTTTGTAGTAACAGTAACAACATATTTGTTAATGAAGGATTCGATTCGTAACTTTGGAAATTTTTCAAATATTTCAACCAGATTGTTAATAAGTGATATTGGTATAATTTGATGTGACTTTTTTGTCACCACTTTTGTGCAATGGTTTGATGATGCAACTTTGAATTCTGGGGGGCATACGCCAATTTTGAAAATGTTGGTCACAAGAAAATTTCTTTCAGTGTCTCGGCCGTAATGCCATCGATACCTGGAATTACCTGGAAACATTTATTTGCAGGGTTTATCAAGCAAAAACTTCAACAACTTCACATGCAGATTTACGGTGGTCAATGTTCACGACCAAGCAAGCTCTTGGAGATAAGTTGCCTCCCACTAGAGGGTCATTTTTAACTGCACTTGAGAGAGCTAACTTTTAAACATTAGTGTGGTAGAAAGTTGTTGAACCAAATCCAGTTGGACATGACTGTTATTCGGATGAGGGAGTGCCTAATCCTCTCATGTGTGAGGAACCATGTGCTCCAGAGACCCTTCTCAAACTGATCAAGTGTTCATGTGTAAAGAATCGATGTTCACCACCTTGCAAATGTTTAGCAAATAATATACCTCGTGCAGAAATGTGTAATTGTCACGCCGACAAAGACACTTGTGACAATTTGTATACACCTGATTACACAGATACACAGTTGCAGATAGTGATGAAGCTGACGAGGCCGATTTGTAAACTTCCTTTAGAATATTCTTTTGTTTGCAATATTATTTTCGATTTATCTCAAACATTGGTTCCCATTATAAGAATTGAATTCTAATAAACTATTTGTTTTTCTTCAATTTTTTTTTAATTTGGAGCTGAGTATGAATTACAGCATCATTTTACCGGTAAAAACCCACCATTTTGTTGGCCATTTTGAAAATATTTCGAGATTAAAAGGCCAATTTTAATAAAAAATCGGACTCATAAACGTGTTTATAGAGTATCAATATACTCACTTTTTTGGCCGCCATCATTGACTCTATTTTTAAGGTCATGCGTCAATTGCACTTGGTTTCTATGATCTTTTTATAGCTTATTATACTTGTTTCTTTATGTTGTAATAATTACTTAAATAATAGATTTTCTTATGATATTAGTAGTATTGTCACTTATGATTCTGATTTTTACACTTTGAAGCCAAGTAGCACCCAAAATTTTGGCTTTACGCAATACTTGTACAGGAAATTGATTTTTGTCGATAAAATCACTTATCCAAAAAGCAAATAAAATTAAATTAACGAAGATAGGACGATATACTGTTTATCTTCATATGGCGGCCATCTTGTATTACTGCTGGGACAGCAGAACTAAGCTGGCTAGTACAAGGGCAAATCTATCGGAAATCCAAAGACTAGTGCAATGAGGATGAATATGGAAGTAATCCTAAGCCTCACACCCCTCCATATATTAGTGGATAGTATAGCGATAAGGATGACATACAGAATGACCAGAGAGGGGACTCTTCCCTGAAAATCACTAAACCGGGGATGTGCCCCATGATGAGATGACAAAAAAGTTCAGCTTTGTGAAAGAACACAAAGCTAGGTAGTAATAGTGAATGGGACATAGACTCAAGAGAAGTGCCATTAAAGGTACACAGATGGATCCAGAACAACAGAAGGAACTGGAAGAGGAGTATATGGACCTGGAACCAAATACCCTCAAAGTCTAGACAAATCACTGAGCATTTTCCAAGCGGAAATCTACGCCATCGGAAAATGTGCCCAGTTCAATATAAAAAGACATTTCCGTATACAAGAGATTATCATCATGTTGCCTAGCCGAAACATTAATGCTTTGAACTCCTATGTAATCAACTCCAAGATGGTTTGGAGGTGCCTAGAGAAACTAAATGAACTAGGCAAGAAGAGTGGAGGGTAATGAAATAGTAGACGTACTTGCGAAAAAAGGGTCTGGAACACCATTTCTGGGACCCGAACCCTTCTTCGGAATAAGTACCAGCATAATACTTGATGAACTTGAAAAAGAAGTACCTAACAAAAGATCCCAATACTGCATAGAATCACAAGGAATGATGCAGGTCAAGATACTACTGGGAAACTACAACCAGAAGAGATCAAATGACTGCACCAATAAGAGTAAAAACAAGCTCAGAATACTTACGGAAATTCTAATAGGGCTCTGCCGGTCGGGAGGGCACCTTAAGAAACTCGGATTAGTGGAGGGAGAAGAATGCAGATTTTGCGAGGAGGAGGACGAAACCTCTATCCACATTCTCTCAGAATGCACGACCCTCCAAAATCCGAGGGCATGATACCTCGGAGTACATCAAATAGAAGAGATACCTGAAGCTATCCGGTATCCTGAACTCTTCAAAAGCCGTTGGATTGAAGAAACTACTCTAGTCGTTGAGACATCCTGAACAGCTGGGCAGCAGAAGGAGCCACAATAGATCTTATAGGTCGCAGTGGATTGACACTCCACACCAAATAGAAAAGAATAGAATGACGTCAAGTGAACTACATCATTATTCTGAAAGAATGAGACGACTCGCACCTTTCCATCATTAACTTGCACATGAAATACAGTTTGCTCCCCAGCTATTACGAATAATTTTAATTCAAATCTTATACATACATATCGTAGCTAATTCACTTCTAAAGTAATCAAAAATGTTTTTTCTAACATTCAATGCAACCAATGTCTATTAAACATTAAATTATAATTCATTACAGCGATTTGTATGATTTGGTATGTTGCAACGTTAATTTTGTGTATAAACAAAACATTATAATTATAATTTTAGTTTCTTATCGATGTCACAAGAACCGGCCCTGATATTTCCGATCGGATTTTGCTGCTGGAAAGTACTTCAAAATACCTACTTGTTTTCCTATTTAACCAACGTTCTATCTTTTATGGTTCAGATTTTACCAATGTAATCCCAATAGAAAGGACACTATGTATAATACGTGGGGATCAAAGGTCGAAGAGTTTTTCTTGCATAAATTCTGTAAAAACTATATTCTCTCGTTTTTTTTATAATTTGGAATTGCAAAAGTGCGACTTTTTTCGTTCAACTTTTTATCAATTATTGATTTGGGGAACGTAGGTACTTACTAAATAAATTGGTAAAAAAAACTTCCCAGCTCCTACGATCAAACCCGTCATCCAGTATGGCGTGATATGAGCCTTAAAGCAATTAGGTTCCCATATATGAAAAATGTCACAATTCACATCTCCCTTTAGGCTACCCAGCTTTTCGTCGAAAAGTTGTTTACTGATGACGGTCATTTTGAAAATCCTGGAATCACACCGCGTAAACACGTAAACTTGCACTTGCACCAATTTGAATTATTGCTTTTCAAACCATTGTTTTAGATGATATGCCGAATCTCCATTCGAATGGTCAAACGAAACCTCAAGGAATAATTAATTCTAATAACAAAAAAAACTATTGTCATAATGAAAGGTTTGGGTCAACAGGTTAATTGGATACAGTACGCTCGTGATTATTTACTTTTTATTGGTAAACTTATGTAACATTAAGCGAATACACATCAAGTAAACAGTAAACATTATCGATTAGGGTGGGCGTTCAATGTAATGTTTTTGTATTTCAAGTTACATCGAGAAACGGTTACACTTTGAGAACTCAAATTCAGTAGGTAAACTCAGGAAGGATTAGAATACTAATTGAAAATATTGAGAGTGAATTCTTTTCGAAAATTGAGTTTTTTTGTCGAAAATTGAAGGAAATAAGCCAATCAATACATGCTTCTTTTTTATTTTAAACGAAAGACCCATGAAAATAGTCCCACTTCCGATTAACAGAGGATATCCAGATTATTTCGTTTGGGACAGTAACTTGTAATACGAAATAAGCGGCGAAAAGCCAAATTCAAACATAGTTCCTACTTTACCAACATTCGTACTGATTTCTCAGTTCAGCCGTTTTCTGATAGAGAGCGCCATTGTGAATTTCATTCATCCAGGGCCTACTATACTATAATGAAATAAGAATGTGATTTTGATAACGTCTTTAGAAGTAGCAAAATGGAGAAAATGAAAGTTTCGGATTCGGAGATTATTCATAATCGTATCATGGAGAGTGATTTTGGGAAGGATAAATCAGTATAATATAACGAAGCTTTTCCTGACTGATAATAGGCACACGAGAAATAATTTTGCCAAACCTCTTTGTCAGTTAATATATTCAATATTTCAAAAATTGTGTTTTTTCGCAAAACGCTGATATTTTTACAAGCTTTCATTCAACTTGCCTTGTTTGTTTCTCTGTGATTATTATTTATTTCTCGATGTGTAGGTGCAAATGAATTTTGATCCACAACTCAACTGGCATGTTGCCAAGCCCGCCAATATAATTACGAATCTCTAGGTTCATTTTTTTAACCTTTTTTGGACCTCATAATAATAGATATAACAACGTTTAATTTTATTTGTAAATAATGTTATTTCGGAATAATTATTTCACGAATCATTTCTTCCTGATTAATTTCCATACCAAATGATAGTTGATACTTCAAGACAGCTAATTACATGGAGTATGTTACTTTATCCGCAACAGTGCCCGCCGATCAGTTCTGCGGCTATATATATATATATACATATATATATATATATATATATATATATATATATATATATATATATATGTATGGGAAGTATTTGCTGACTAGTTAGGTACAAAACTAGGGATATTGATGGGGTAAGCAGCAATGAAAAAGTAAACTCTTTAAGGTTTATCCAAGCTTTCGGAAATATTTATTTCCATCATCAGGGAGACTACAATAGATGAAAAAACCAATAGTAATACATATTCAAGTGCGAAACAATATGCTATTTACAACTTTGTTGAGGTTGGTTTCAATGATGTTTTGTATCTAACATAGTGATACAAAAGGAAAAAAAAACGTAGATCGAGGAATAAAACGAAGTTCAAAGTTACTACAACCTCATTAGCGTTGTTTAAAATTATATAAATTTAACTGAGTACTCTATGTAGACTACTGTATATATTGTTATGTAATGATGAATTTTGTAAATATAATATTGTAATATTTTTGCCCCACGTTCTGGGTGCCAATTGTTATGATTTGAGAATTTTGGAAATATATATATTATTTTTTTTATTATTATTATAATTATATTTTTGCACCTGTATTGTATGCTGTAATAATAATTGCCAGCGAACGTCACTGTTCTCTCGTCACGCTACCAACAATTATTATTTTCCTCACCACGGCTAAGCAACAGTTGGTACGCCCTTATCTCAAGGTGGCCGGTTCAAGGCAATAGAGACACTGCCACTGGCTAACTTCAGTTCATTGAATGGTCTTTGGTATGTTATTGATCATTGTGAGAAAACAAAACAACAAAATATCATAAAGCAATTATCTCCTTTATTCAGGAAGACTTAAAATACCTGGCCTACGAGAAATAACTTATACTAGGGTGAATCAAACAAATATTCACGGATAATAATAATAAATCAGATCATGGATAGATAAACAGAACCTCACTTTTTCCGTGAGAGTGAAATTTTCTGTTATTGTTCAAATTAGAGTGACATAAAGTTCTTCGAATGTGAAGTTCATTATTGGTGAAATAGTTCAGGACCGGAAGAGCACTATTAAAGTTTTATGCCTGGTTGGAACTGTTGGTGTTCTGATTATACCATGAATCAGGATGTCTCGTCTCTCCAATCGCTGTCAGGACTGCAATACCATGAATCAGGAACTATATAGATGCGGAAATCAGCATTTGTATCCGTGGATATGTTATCCTTAAGGTAATATTGGTTTTGTTTACCAAATGATGGAATTATTCCAATTTTCTTTTAGTAAAATTTTTGCGTGGCATCCGCTTGGAAATTTATTTTCGATCTCCTTTGAAGCTTTGTTTTCTATCGCCTAGATACATCTTTTTCTCCTTGTTTTTTCATTTGAATTTTTGAATTGGTGCACTAAATTGTCCCTTTTCACTGTTTATATTTATATTGCATAATTTATAAATACAATTATTTTCCCACTTTCCACACATTATTTACAAATTTCAATAATAATTGCTTCTGATACCATCTCATTGCTACTCTCCCACAATTTCCAATTTTACACCTGACCATCTATTCCCTGATTGGCTATTTTTATAAAGACATTTGCTGTTCTATCATTGGCTATTTTAGTTAGCTAAAATTTCATATACTGTATGTTTCAAATTTATAAATGTGTTGATTACTGTTTATTCCTGAAAATTTTGTAAATTTAGACTTTTTGTTGTCTTTTGAGCAATTATGGGTTATAATAATTTTGACAGTGTATGAAATTGATTGTTTTATAGTATTTTGACATTTTTATCTATCCATATTCTACCTAGGCTCACAATATACATAGAATTTCAAAAGTTATTCACAAACAAACTCTTGAAACCATTAACCATCTAGTAATTATTCTTTTTGTGGGTTTTTATCTTTTAAAATTTACAACTGGCATAACATAATTGAAACCATTAACCATCTAGTAATTATTCTTTTTGTGGGTTTTTAGTCTTTTATAACAATATATATATATATATATATATATATATACACTTAAGATGAAGACATCCCTGAATTTTAGTCATTTTTGAAAACAGAGATTTGATTTTTGGTACAGAGGTAGACCTTCATGGGCCGCACTTTTCGCAATACTCAGCCCGAGTGGCAGCCTCAAACCCAGCCTACTGCGATCCCGCGAAAAGGGCAAATTCCCGATATTTTGCTTATCGTTGGAGATACTGAAAAAAATTATTTGAAAAAGTTGCTTAGAAATTATGTTCTCTGTATGCCGAAGTTTCAGTCGCCATCTTGGATATGAATTTTTTTTCATGGTTTACTGTATTCCATTTTGAGCGGGTGGTATTGACTGTCTAAACTCTATGATCCGCCATTTTGTTTCGGACGCCATCTTGGATTTGGTTTTTTATGATGTACTGTATTCTACTGTTAAGACCTTTCATTTGATATCCATATTGAGGGGGTTGTATTGACTGTCTGAACTCTATAATCCGTCATTTTGTTGCGGATGCCATCTTGGATTTGGAATTTTTTCATGGTGTACTGTATTCAACTAGTCAATCCCTTTTATTTGATATCCACATTGAGGGGGTTGTAAAAATTATGTAATCCGCCATTTTGTGGCGGTGGCCATCTTGGATTTACAATGATACTGAATACACACAATTGTATTATCATCAGAACTAAAGGTGTGTACCAAATTTCAGATCAATCGATCAACAGGAAGGGGGTAAAATTTCAATTATTAGATTTGGTGAATATCATTCAACGTTCTGCGTGGTATTTGCTAGGAAAGTAGTTGTTTTTCCCCTGTGATCTACCATTTTCTGATTCAATTCATTGAATCTCTTATGTGAAGAAGACTGTTACTTCAATTTTCTATTTTTATTTTTATTCCACTTCACACATGGCGTTTATTGTTCATTATATTCTAGTCGGGCTTGCCACTCCTACCGAGAAGGAATCTATTATTTAGAAACCTATCGAGGTGGGAGATTTTCGGAGTTTTCTTTCTGTCACTAGGTACCGCCAGTTAAAAGTTTTCTTTTCCGGCGTACCTATAGGTGATATAGACTTGATGATGGTTTTATTTTGTTGTGTCTCGCTTCAGCCAGAGTTCTTCGGACCTGTGGCTGGTGACTACTCCGTACTGATGAGGGCCAAAAAAGCCTGAAACCGGTATGCGGCATAAATTAAACACAATCGAGCTTATCAGAAAGAAACATTTGCATTCAATGTCCATTTATATGGAGGTATGCATGGATTTTCAGGTGAATATCATTCAACGTTCTGCGTGGTATTTGCTAGGAAAGTAGTTGTTTTTCCCCTGTGATCTACCATTTTCTGTTCAATTATTGAATCTTTTATGTGAAGAAGACTGTTACTTCAATTTTCTATTTTTATTTTTATCCCACTTCACACATGGCGTTTATTGTTCAATATAAAGTTACACCACACATGCACTCTGAATATGGGGAAAATACTTTTTTACACGCTTTATATTAGCTTCACTTGTATGTTTGTTTGTAACCGACTCCTTTGGGCGCGATTTTGACCCACTTTAAACGGTCAGATTTCATTCAAACTTTGTAGATTTATCGAGGACCGATGACAATACACTAATTTGATAAGATTATTCTAAATAAAAACTAAAAAAACACGCTTTTATAAATAAACCAAACTAAAAAGTAGGAAATAAATAATAGTTTAAAAAAACTAAAAAACACGCTTTTATAGAAAACCTAACTAAAAAAAAAGAAAATAATAAAAAACATTATTTTATTTAAAAAAAAGCGTGGGGTGCATGGTCTCGCAATTACCTGTGATATGAGACATTTCTTACTTTCCTGACCTAGGTGTGTAATGTACTATATAATTATTGATACCATGCATCCCACGCTCTTTTTAAAATAAAATACATTTTTTTCTTATTTTTTATTTTTTCAGTTTGGTTTTTTATAAAAGCGTGTTTTTTAGTTTTTTTAAACTATTAATCATTCTCCGATTGATAGCAAATATTAATTTTGCAGACACATATCAATCAGCAAAGTATTAATTTTCCTGCCTAGGCAGCAAAGTAAGGACTTTCCTGCCTAGGCAGCAAAATAATTATTCTCAAGGGGAATAAAACATTTGACATTTTTTGACAAAAAGAAACATTTATTAGCAATCATTACATAATACTTTTAACAAGAATTTAAAAATCATATTTTTAGTTGTTATTAACATTGATAGTAAATTACTACAATTTTGAATAAATAGGCCACTTTTCTTTCTCAGATATCGTTCTCTTTACATTCACTATATTACCAGTTTGATTCGCCTCATAAGTAGTTTCTACAAATTTCATAAGTTGTCAAATTATAATTATTATGGACATATACGTTTCCATAGCAACCACCATTCCAACAATTGCGATTTCATCAAATTTTGTTTTAATTATCACTACAGGAAAAATAAAAAGATTGTGGGAATTGTAATAATTTGCAAATACAATATCCTATATATATAAAATACATATTATATATATATATATATATATATATATTATAAACAATCGGAGAAAGAATTATATGTTCAACTCGGCAGCAAAGTAGATTGACTGCCTTAGCTGAATTCCTAGGCTCGCTACGCTCGGCTATGAACTATGGCAGTCAATCTACTACTTTGCTGCCTAGTAAAACAAATAACGATTTCCTCCGATTGACAGCAAATATTAATTTTGCAGACACATATCAATCAGCAAAGTATTACTTTTCCTGCCTAGGCAGCAAAGTAAGGACTTTCCTGCCTAGGCAGCAAAATAATTATTCCCAATGGGAATAAAACATTTGACATTTTTTGACAAAAAAAAACATTCATTAGCAATTATTACATAATACTTTTAACAAGCATTTAAAAAGCATATTTTTAGTTGTTATTAACATTGATAGTAAAATTACTACAATTTTGAATACATAGGCCACCTTTTCTTCCCTCAGATATCGTTCTCTTTACATTCACTATATTACCAGTTTGACTCGCCTCATAAGTAGTTCCTACATTTGTCAAAACTTTTTCACAAATACTGGTTTTACTTGCCATTGAAACTTCAATATACCCTTCTGCTATTGTTGAGGATTTCCACCCACCATGTTTTTTCAACATTGTTATGTCACCTCCTGAATTTACAAGTAAAGTGGCAGAACTTCTACGGAGGCAGTGTCCCGTATATTCCTTAGCATTCGGCAACTTTAAATAGACAGCTATTTCTTGAGGTATTTTACCAAATGTATGGATACCAATGAATTGCTTTACGGATTTAACTTTTACGTATTTAAAAAAAAATCTTGTGTCTTTTAATTCAGCAGGCCGAAGAGCTATATATTTTCTAACAACATCTAAATATTCCATTATTACGAAAGACCTCGAATTCTTCGTCTTCGTGTTCAATAAAGAAACCAATAGTTTATTGTTCATATCTTCAATATTTTCTAACTTTAAATTCAATAGTTCGTCGCAGCGACATGCACCCCCAATTCCTAAAATCAATACAACCTAAAAGAATGGATAATAAGTATTTTCACTTTATCGTATGAATATCTTATTTAAAACTTACTTTTGCTAATAAATATTCATCATCTGGAGCATCCAGTATAAAGTTTGTAATATCTTGTTTTTCGAAAACTCAGGACTTCTTTGCCTTGTAGCCTTCGGATGCCCGTTTTAAATATGCCCGCAACTTCAAATATCTTCCTATATCTACGCCATTTTAACATTCATAGTTGCCTTCAACATGGAATATACAGTCCAAAGTGTAGAACTCTTCATTGTTTTAGATAATCCAGCAAAATAAGCAAGTAATACATTCTCCGAAAAAGTCTTCGCATTTTTCTCCATGCAATAATCCATAAATCGTTTATAATTTCCTTCATATTTCATCCGAGACATCTCCGGCAACAAATTTAACTCAATATTTTTTGCCACCTCCCTTATTTCTGGAGGGGTGAGTACTTCTGAGTCGCTATCACTGTCCATAATAAAAAAAATTCCACAAAACTGTCAAAAATTTCTTAAGTTGTCAAACTATAATTATTATGGACATATACGTTTCCATAGCAACCAAGCATTCCATCAATTGCGATTTCTATCAAATTTTGTTTTAATTTATCACTACAGGAAAAACAAAAAGATTGTGGGAACTGTAATAATTTGCAGATACAATATCCTACATATATCATTATAAACAATCGGAGAAAAAATTATATGTTCAACTCGGCAGCAAAGTAGATTGACAGCTGAATTCCTATCAGCCGCGGCAGTCAATCTACTACTTTGCTGCCTAGAAAAACAAATAACTATTCTTACGTTTTTTTGCCTCCTGAACACGAATCCGGAAGAAAAATGCGGCGGTCTCATACCGTTTCCAAGCTACAGCACTTTAAAAAATTAACCTCATTTTCAAGCACCGTTTTCTTGCACAAAACTCACTCAAAATGCCTCCTTCTTTTTACCAGCATAAACAATACATCCCAAATCACTTATTTTCGGCACAACTTTGCACAAAATATCGTCGTTTTTATCGAAAAAACCCTCCTTCTAACACAGTTTCAAATAAATAAATTTCAGACTTTGACACATGGAATTCAGTAGCTTTGCCTTATTTTTCATGTTGGTGATAAATGAATGACCGCCAACTTTTCGAATTCAAATGTAAGCAATAGTTTCCCCTTCATTTATGTGTACAATTGTTGTGGGCAGTGATTCATTTATTACTAACATGAAAAATAAGGCAAAGTTACTAAATTCCATGTGTCAAAGTCTGAAATTTATTTATTTGAAACTGTGTAGGAAGGAGGATTCTTTCGATAAAAACGACGATATTTTGTGCAAAGTTGTGCCGAAAATAAGTGATTTAGGGTGTATTGTTCATGCTGGTAAAAAGAAGGAGGCATTTTGAGTGAGTTTTGTGCGAGAAAATGGTGCTTGAAAATGAGGTTATTTTGTTTTTTAAAGTGCTGTAACTCGGGAACGATATGAGACCGCCGCATTTTTCTTCGGTAGGCAAAAACACGTAAGAAAAGTATTTTCCTCATATTCAGAGTGCATGTGTGGTGTAACTTTATATTTACCCTAGATTTGACCCACACAAGACACAAACAAGGCGAGCTAAATAAAACTGTTCAATAAAAATGCTGTTTGTGTTCTCCAATGATTTTTTTTTATTTTTTCTGACACATGATTTGTTAGCTTGATGGACGGCAACTTCAGGATCAATAAGTAAATTCTGAAATCTACCTTTCCGACTGGCAGCATCATCGGTTTTTTATTATTTGCAATTATAGTTAAGAAAATAAAGTTGATTTTATGTTACGTTATGTTACGTTTTATTGAAACACAAACTTATATAATTGGAAAATGGAAATATTCTGTTTCCAGGTTTAAACAAAGAGTAAAACATTAAACTACATAATGTTTATTTTCGTAGGTAGGAATTATTTTTCATAGGGTCTCCACTTCCATGCAATGCAATTTTCTGCTTGAAAGACAGAAAAATTAAGTATTGGTCCACGAAGCATTGGTATATTCCTCATAGAATTGATACATATCGTAACAGTTGAAAGCTACTACATGAAAAATTTTCTAATCAGCGAGTTATATATTTCCACAGTCCTGAAAAAAAAAAGTTAAATATTTTCACAAAAACCAATGATATAGAGTGTGTTTTAAAAATGTTTCAACAAATGGAAACTTGTTTCATCATCAGTTTGGGAAAAGTGTGAATTTCATTGAAATTTGTTGTTGTTTGTCAATGTGAATGTAATATGTTTATCAAACGTTGTAAATGTATAACATTCAATAATATAGCTACGAATCCACTACGCCAGTGTTTATCGCGCGTTAACTCGATGGCGTCAAACAAATAACACTAGTTTACAGTACATCTGTTGCCGGAAAATGTTGAGCTGTTGCTGACTACATATGGTATGCTTATTTCAAATATATAAGTAGATTTTTTTGATCAGCTCTAGATTTTGAGTTTCAGATATCTACGTTCCAAACAGGAAAAACATGTATTTACTAAGAAACAATTTATAAAATATTGAATTAATCATTGGGTTCTAAAAAATTTCGCATTAACGCTCTTCTCTTATGTGTGAAAAATTGGAAAATGGCGTATCAGGGACCAGCAAAAGTCAGACATCATATTCGTATCCCAGAAAACGTTCTTCAATGACTCGTAAATCTTGATGCATACCATGATGCATAATACTCTAAAAAATTCCTTGTGCGGAATGTGACAAAGTATATATTGGGCAGATAGGACGATATCTCAAAACTAGAATATCTGAACATGAACGGAGCATAAGATCTGAAAACCTCATAAGAACAACAAATAAAACAGGTCTTGCCGAACACTCAGAAAAAAATCTTCACAAATTCGATTTTGTAAATACAGAAATTGTTGGAAAGCAAAAAAACTATAGAAAAAAAAATATACAAGAAATGATAAAAATATAAAAATACAAAAACAATGCTAATAAGAAAACAGATACTGAATTTCTACCCAACTCCTATTCATACCTAATAAGTAAATTGAAAACACCACAATAATCACACACCATGTACGCCTATGGTTCCTACACGTACCTTATCAATAAATAACGAAAGAAATAAAGAGGAAAAAACTAAACTTTTCCAATCTCCACTGGATGCCTTCATTCAGAAGCAAACTCTCCGTCGATTTCGACATATGTTAACAAGTTTTCATTTAAATTATAACAAGATGAATCCAAGCATATGTAAATGTCCTTTTTAATATACATTTTAGCACGACAACGAACCTAATTTTCTTGTAAGTATCCTGTTGTTTTACTACATGTTTTGTTTCACAATTTTACAATAATTTTATATATAAACTGGCTGACCCGACAGACGTTGTCCTGTCCAAATTTCTATGTTCCCTGAAATGTTTTTTCCGAAAACTCTCGTCCGCGTAGAATTTCTTTTTTTCAATGTTTTCCTTCATGTTGTTCCATCTAGACTATGCTTTTGACTCCTTCCGCTTCCTGTTGTCCCGTTTCCTGTTTTTCTTTATCCCGTTATCCCGTTTTCCCGTTATCCCCTTATCCTGTCATCCCTTATCCCGTTTTTTGTTATCCCGTTATTCCCGTTATCCCGTTTTCCTGTTATCCCATTTTTTCATTATCCCGTTATCCCGTTTTCCCCTTATCCCCTTATCCTGTCATCCCATTTTCCCGTTTTTTCGTTATCCCGTTATTCCCGTTATCCCGTTATCCCGTTTTCCTGTTATCCCGTTTTTTCTTTATCCCGTTATCCCGTTCTCAATTTATCGTACTACAATTATTATATTCGATTGCCATCTTGCAACCCAATTGCGGATCTGTGGATAAAATAAAATAAAATGAAAATCGCGATGGAAAAATAGGGGTTGATCGTAGAAGGGTGAAAATTTAGGGTGGTATGTATTTTTGAATGCTGTATCATAAAAAATAAAAACAACAAATTTTATCTGAAAAAAAAAAAATAAGGGCTGGACCACCCTTAACATTTAGGGGGATACAAAATAGATGTTGTCCGATTCGCAGACCTAACCGATATGCACACAAAATTTCATGAGAATCGGTCGAGCCATTTCGGAGGAGTTCAATTACAAACACCGTTTCACGAGAATTTTATACAGTGCGCGTCAAAATTATGGAACAAATTCGATATTTCGCAAGCCATGTACTTTTGACAAAAATCCTAAAATAGTCGATTTTTATTTTATAATGCCGATTTTTTATGTATATTCTAAAGAGGTTATGTCACTGGTTTTGACATGGTGACGTAATCGGTAATTTTTTTAAATTGGAATAGATGTCTTGTGATAGCTTTTCTGAAAGGTCTTTAAATACTGCATTCAATGATAATAATTAATTGTATTTTTTTTTGTACAGGGTGAACAAAAATTAATATTTTATTTTAATAAGAGAATAACTTTATATCCAACAAAATAGAACGGTTAAATAAGATGTTCGAAATGCCATCCACCAGTCTCTTGACAATAAGCAAATCTACGGACACATTCCTCTTGCACATTGCGAATAACTTCCGGAGTAATTCTGTTAATTTCGATCCTAATTCGATTTTTCAACTCTTGTAGATTTTGCGGCCTATCTACATAGACCTTCGATTTCAAATAACCCCACAAGAAAAAATCCAGGGGCGTAAGATCTGGAGATCTTGGGGGCCACTCTATCGGTCCGCGTCTACCAATCTACCTCCTAGGAAAACAGTTATTCAAAAACTCGCGAACATCACGTGCATAGTGCGGGGGTGCACCATCTTGTTACAACCAAATACTTTCAGTTGGTGAGTTAGGATTGTTGGCGTTTGGAAAAATATATTTTTATTATTATTACATTATGATTATGAAATTCTTGTATTGTCATCGGTCCTTGATATGTGTGACAAATTTCAGATTATTCGGAAGATTGGAAGTGGGTGAATATTTACTTCCAAGATTTTATTACATTGTGAGTTATTTAGTTAAAAGTGAAGATAATAAAAGCGTGTTGAAAAATGCAAAATTTTACTCTTTTGAGCCAAGGCTCTAATCCCTCAGACTGCCCTGGCAGACTGGCGAGTCAGTGCTCTACAACACCAATGGATCCTTTCCAAATATTAATAGTTAGCTATTTCCTAGTCTTAAATGGAAACAAAAGACAATCACAAATTAATGCCATAATAGGCAAGTTAGTGTCAAATAAATGTCAGTTGAAATATCAACAAATATTCTTCACAAATTCCAAGTGAAAAAGTTCTAAAAGTGAACTATGGCTACTTTAAGTGAAACCCAACGCATATAAATTTTAATTTTCATTGGATGCGGAGATAGAACCAGAACTCAGCAAAAGGTATGCGACTTGTTCAATGCGAAGTATCCAAATAGACCTATCAGTCGTTCAACAGTCAGTAAGATTGAGAAAAAATTTAGAGAAACTGGTCATGTCAAACATATTCCGAATGCTGGACGTCCTAAAATAGAAGAAAACGTGAAACTTGATGTTCTATTGGGTGTAGAGAATAATCCTCACAATACTTCACGACAAATTGCAGCAGACCTTGACATATCCCAAAGTTTTGTATTACGTATTCTAAAAGCAGAAAAGTACCATCCATACAAAGTACAGCTACATCAACAACTCAATGATGATGAGCCCGATCGCCGTGTGGAGTTCTGTGAAATAATGCAGGATTTGTGTAACCGCAATCCACGTTTTATTAAACAAATTCTGTTTTCCGATGAGGCTACGTTTTGCCTAAATGGTTCAGTGAATCGTCAGAATTGCAGATATTGGAGTAGGGATAATCCTCACTGGATGATGGACGGGCATACTCAATACCCTCAGAAAGTCAATGTTTGGGTATGGATAATAGACGACAGGATTCAATAATCCTGTCGTTTATTATCCATGCCCAAACATTGACTCTCTATATTTTTTCGAAGGAAATCTCACAGGGGAGCGTTACTTGGAATTTTTAAGAAATGCACTCATACCTAGCCTTGCCGATATTTTTCCAAACGCCAACAATCCTAACTCACCAAATGAAAGTATTTGGTTGCAACAAGATGGTGCACCCCCGCACTATGCACGTGATGTTCGCGAGTTTTTGAATAACTGTTTTCCTAGAGAGGTGGATTGGTAGACGCGGACCGATAGAGTGGCCCCCAAGATCTCCAGATCTTACGCCCCTGGATTTTTTCTTGTGGGGTTATTTGAAATCGAAGGTCTATGTAGATAGGCCGCAAAATCTACAAGAGTTGAAAAATCGAATTAGGATCGAAATTAACAGAATTACTCCGGAAGTTATTCGCAACGTGCAAGAGGAATGTGTCCGTAGATTTGCTTATTGTCAAGAGAATGGTGGATGGCATTTCGAACATCTTATTTAACTGTTCTATTTTGTTGGATATAAAGTTATTCTCCTATTGAAATAAAATATTAATTTTTGTTCACCCTATACAAAAAAAAACTAATTAATTATTATCATTGAATGCAGTATTGAAAGGCCTTTCAGATGAGGTATCACAAGGCATCTATTCCAATTTAAAAAAATTACCGATTACGTCACCATGTCAAAACCAGTGACATAACCTCTTTAGAATATACATAAAAGAATCGGCATTTTAAAATAAAAATCGACCTATTCCAGGATTTTTGTCAAAAGTACATGGCTTGTGAAATATCGAATTTGTTCCATAATTTCGACGCGCACTGTATATTAGATATTTTCAAAGATTTGACAATTTATCATGTACTGAGCTACTCTACTATTCACCCTTGTAATATTCACAATCCCCATTGTAGTGCCCTGAGGATGACTTTATTGAAGTCGAAACGTCGGCAACAGAACCATAGTGGTTCCAGTTGATTGACCTTTTCTCAACCAACTCCAAACTATACTTTAAAAAATATAATCAAAACAAAATAACGTAAAAATGCAACGTGAAATCTCCAGCGATAAATAATAACATTCCAAAAATGCGTTCTCCGCACGACCACTCGCAACGACATGTGCCCTCACGTGTGTGCTCGTTCACTAATTTTTTCTTCGGGAACGTTCGGCAATTTCCGGCGAAGGGATGCGTCGCGCCGCCGCCGCGTTACGTCATGGGTCATGGAACCCAGCATGAATTATATTCAGAATTATAGTACCATACGGAACAACTCCTTCAGGCACTGTGCCGTCAGTTGTGAGCGGTGCAGGTGAGTACGCCGGTAAAAGAAACTTTCCATCGAGGGAAGAGATATTTCGACAAAATATTCTTGAACGACCGGTGTGAAGTTAGCCACATCCACAGATATACTCGAAGAAAAAAGTTAGGTCAGTACATTTTCAGCTTTTACAAAAGGAATTACGCGATTTTTTTTTATAAAATAAAGCAATTCAATCACAATAATATCATCCCAGCCCCTTTACTACACCCCTTCTATCGTTTGTCAGGCCATTAGAGATGATATGGGGGTAGTTTCTGGAAAATAATTCAATAACTTTCCTAAATGGAAGAGTACCGCATTCTGCTTTGAGGATGTGTTTCATGTAGGAAAAATGAATCGATTGACATCCCCCCTATAGTTTGTCAGCCCTTCAGAGGGGTGGTAGAGGAGTTGGTATTCAATAACTTTCCCAAATGAAAGAGAGCATTTGCTTAGGATGGTTTCATGAAGGAAAAAAATCGAATGCCATCCCCCTTATAGTTGCCAGGCCTCCAGAGGGTGGTAGGGGAGGGCAGTTTCTATGAAATAATTCAATAACTTTCCCAAATTAAAGAGTACCGCATTCTGCTTTGAGGATGTGTTTCATGAAAGAAAAATAGATCGAATGACATCTTTAATTTGGGAAAGTTATTGAATTATTTCCTAGAAACTACCCCCCTACCACCCTCTGAAGGCCTGACAAACTATAAGGAGGATGACATTCGATTATTTTTCCTTCATGAAACACATGCTAGAAGCAGAATGCGGTCCTCTTCTAGGAAAGAGAATATTTTCAGAAACTACCACCTCTACCACCCTCTGAAAGGCTGACAACTATAGGGGTGTCATTCGATTCATTCCCTTCAAGAAACACATCCTGGAAGCAAAATGCGGCTTTTTCATTTGAAAGTTTTGAGTTATTTTCAGAAACCCCTACCACCCTCTGAAGGCACAAAATGGGGCATTCGATTCATTTTCCTTCAAGAAACATATCCTAGAAGCAGATGCGGTACTTTTCATTTAGGAAAGTTGATTGAACTATTTTCCAGAAACTACCCCCCTTACCACCCCTCGAAGGCTGACAAAGCTATAAGAGATTCATTCAGTTCATTTCCCCCTCAAGAAACACATCCTGAAGGCAGAATGCGGTACTCTTTAATTTGGGAAAGTTATTGAATTATTTCCTAGAAACTACCCCCCCTACCACCCTCTGGAGGCCTGACAAACTATAAGGGGGATGGCATTCGATTTATTTTTCCTCCATGAAACACATCCTAGAAGCAGAATGCAGTACTCTTTCATTTAGGAAAGTTATTGAATTATTTTCCAGAAATTACCTCCCCTACCACCATCTGAAGGGCTGACAAACTATAGGGGGATGTCTTTCTATTTATTTTTCATTCATGAAACACATCCTCAAAGCAGAATGCGGTACTCTTTCATTTAGGAAAGTTATTGAATTATTTTCCAGAAACTAACCCCTCTACCACCACTCTGAAGAGCTAACAAACTATAGGGGGGATGTCATTTGATTTGTTTTCCCTTCAACACATCCTAAATAAGAATGCGGTACTCTTTCATTTAGGAAAGTTATTGAATTATTTTCCAGAAACTACCCCCTCTACCACCCCTCTGAAGGGCTGACAAATTGGTCATTCGATTTTTTTCCCTTCAAGAAACATATCCTAGAAACAGAATGCGGTACTCTTTCATTTAGGAAAGTTATTGAATTATTTTCCAGAAACTACCCCCTCTACCACCCCTCTGAAGGGCTGACAAAGTATAAGGGGGGTGTCATTCGATTTATTTTCCCTTCAAGAAACACATCCTGAAATCAGAATGCGGTACTCTTTCATTTAGGAAAGTTATTGAATTATTTTCCAGAAACTAACCCCTCTACCACCCCTCTGAAGGGCTGACAAACTATAGGGGGATGTCATTTGATTTATTTTTCCTTCATGAAACACATTCTCAAGGCAGAATGCGGTTAATTTGGGAAAGTTATTGAATTTTTCCTAGAAATCCCCCCCTCCCTTCCACCCTCTGAAGGGCTGACAAACTATAGGGGGATGTCATTCGATTCATTTTTCCTTCATGAAACACATCCTCTAAGCAGAATGCGGTACTCTTTCATTTAGGAAAGTTATTGAATGATTTTCCAGAAACTACCCCCATATCATCTCTGAAGGCCTGACAAACGATAGAAGGGGTGTAGTAAAGGGGCTGGGATGAAATTATTGTGATTGAATTGCCTTATTTTATAAAAAAATTTCGCGTCATTCCTTTTGTAAAAGCTGAAAATGTATTGACCTAACTTTTTTCTTCGAGAATATCTGTGGATGTGGCTAACTTCACACCGGTTCTTGAACGGCATTTCTCAAGTTGATAGATCTCTGGAAAATGATCAAGTAGGACCTACTGCCGTACAAAAATAACGGTACTGAAAGCCAGAAAAAAAATCGCTCATTTTTGTCTTCAATATAGGTGATTTACCACTGTACGGCATCCGTATATTTATATTTTTATAACTACGTACATTCAATTCGTGGAAATATACTGGAGTGGTTCATGTCATTTCTGAGACACAGAAAAGTATTGTGAAACTTAATAGGACACGATCCGAATTGCATAACATCGATCTAGGGGTAACACAAGGATCTATACTAGGTCAACTGGTTTTCCTTGTGTTCATCAATGATCTGCCAGATTACATGAATGCTGATTGTCTGGTTTTATAC